>FXXK01000364.1:478127-491664 GCA_900184695.1 Betula pendula
ATATATATATATATATATATATATATGTGTGTGTGTGTGTGTGTGTGTGAGGGTTGCAAGCCACTTATTTCACTGATGGTTGTGATTTGAACACTTCATGTAAAATGAACAATCCAAATAAAAGCTATAATCTATAAAAAATAATAATAATAAAATAAAAGAGTAATGATACGATTTACCCTTTATGTCTACATTGTGTTTATCAAAAATGAGGTGGCTTTTAAAATTACAATTAGATCAAAAGTCAATAATGATCGATCATAAATTCAATGGTGATTTTAAAAGCCACATCACTTTTGATTGACACAAGGTAGACATGGAGGGTGACATATATAATTACTTAAAATAAAAAGCTACTCTACTTGATACAGTACCTAAGATATTGCATCCCATCCAAATTCATATTTAAGGTATACAAGATTAGGTTGGATTATTAAATGAGCTATATTTGTATAAATTGGACTCGTATAAATTTGTATAACTTTATTTTTATTATTTTTTATAATATTTTTTCTTAATTTTGTAATCAGAACATCTTTAGTAACGATGAATTCTCTTACTAATATGATATATATAGCTTGAATTTTTGTTATTTGAAGTCTTGATATAAATATATGTGTATTTGTATGTTCATGAGTGTGTTTGTGTGTATGTGTAAATATATATGTGTATGCATAATTAATTTATATACATACTATAAAACATACATTTAAACTCGATATTTGATTATTTAATATTTAAGTTAATTTGTTTAATTAACCCAAATGATAAAATAAATATTTGAATGTAAAGTGCATTTGAAAAATCATTAGCTAAAATGGTAAAAATAACTTTTGGTAAGATATTATAAATAAAAATGTAGAGAATTCCTTGCTAATGCTCTTGGAGCATTTACTGCAGCTACCATTCCCTAAAAAAAAAAAAAAAAAAAAAAAAAATCTCAAAAGAACTACAAGAAACCACATTGAGTAGCTTCTTATAAGTTTTTTAAACATTGGATATGCTGCAATGCTACTTAATGTATAGCTTCCTTATACATCATTGTTAACTCAAACTATTTTTATTTCCTCTCATCTCTTCTCTTTCCTGTCTTTTATTACAGATTGTGGCTGAAATTTTGTAAAAAATGTGAGAATAAGTAAGAATTTATATTTTATAAAAAATAAATATTTAATAGTTTTTTAAACATTGATATGCTGCAATGCTACTTAATGTATAGCTTCCTTATACATCATTTTAACTCAAACTATTTTTTTTCTCCTCATCTCTTCCTCTTTCTGTTTTTATTACAGATTGTGCTGAAATTTTGTAAAAAATGTGAGAATAAGTAAGAAATTTATATTTTATAAAAAAAATATATATTTTAATAGTACAGAAAAAATAAAGAATAATTTTATTTTCTAAATTTAAAAAAAATAAAAAAGAAACTGTCAAGAATGCTATTAATACTGTATGATTGTAATTTTCAAAACTTGGCTAGCCAAGTGGCTGAGGCTAAAAGTTGATCACATTGTAGCGTCCATCTAAGTCAAAATAGGGTGAGACTGTGCAGTGTGCAGAAGCCAACTCTTGTAACCAGCCGAACCACGAGTCGGACCGTTTGAACGCTGCAGTAACTGCACAAGACTCTCGAAATTTCGCACAATGTTGGTCTCCGCAGCCTGCAACTGTAACCGTATAACCCTCTCTTCACGTTTTAAGACTTTGCACATACGCTGTCTTGTCTTTCTCTCTCTCTCTCTCTCTCTCTGGATATAAAACCCCACCCACTACTTCCAAGACATCTCCTCGCCCTTTGTTTGTGCTCTCTCTGAATCTTCACTCTTCTATTTCTACCCACCCTTTGTCTTATTCTTCATCATTCCTCGCCTTTCTTTACAAATCCCCAGAGACAAACACGACCAGACATGCCATCATCTGAGACCGAGGAGGGGAAGGCTGTGAGGGTGCAGCAGAGCCTGGGCCACCCTCACCCGCCGCAGACTCAGCCCTTCCCTTGCCCGCGCTGCGACTCCACCTCCACCAAGTTCTGCTACTACAACAACTACAATCTCTCCCAGCCACGCCACTTCTGCAAGTCCTGCCGCCGTTACTGGACTCAGGGCGGTACCCTCCGCAACGTGCCCTTCGGCGGCGGCACCCGCAAGAACGCGACCGCCAAGCGCACTCGCGCTACCACTTCTTCGTCTTCGTCTTCGTCGTCTTCTTCCTCCACCCTTACCAACGAGGCCGTACCCGCCAACCCCATTCCGGTTTTGCCTCCCGGCGATATGGTCTCGCATGATGTGGGTCTGAATGAGAATGTGGCCGTGGGTGGAGGCTTCAACTTCATGGTGAGCTCGCAGGGTCAGGGGTTCTTGGGCCTGAGCGGGTACGGATTGGGGACCATACCCGGGTTCGACGAGATGGGCGGGTTTGGGTTGGGCAGTAGGCTCTGGACATTCCCTGAAGTCGGTGACTTTGGCGGTGGGAGTGCCATCAATGGTGGTGCTCCGGTGGCTTCTTCAGGGTACGACACGTGGCAGATGGGCGGTGCTGATGGTGGGGATTCCTTTGCTTCCACGGACCTTGCGATTTCAACCCCTGCCCAGGGTTTGGAGTGATGATGGTTTTGGATGGTCTCTGTGTTTTGGTTTTGGTTTTGGTGGTTTTGTAAGTTCTGTGTCAAAGTTGCCTTCTTTTGTGGGTCAGTGTTGGGTGGGTAATGGGTATAGGTTACATAGACACAACTAGCTTGAAAGCGAACCTCAGGTAGGGTGCTTTTTTTTCATGGCTCTGTAAATCTTTACTACTTCTTCTGTCTTGGACACATCGTTTGAAAAAAAAAAATGGACAATGACTTCTTTTTGGGCGATTTTTAGTACTGCACAGTATCTAGTTTGAGAAATAAATAAATCCTTTGGTCGCATAAAGTTCTCTTTCTTCTTTTTCACTGGTTTGTAGACAAATTGCATCCTGTCGAACAATTCAGTCCACAGAACAGTTTGGGTAATGCATGAAATCTGAGCTCTCACACTCTCAAAAAAAAATGTCAAGGTTCTGAATGCAATATATCGAACACTTGGAGAACAATTTGCGGAATACGAATCTGAGAGAATGTTTAGGCTTTGGCCTTCGGATTATGTCTAATTTGTTCTCTGATTAATCAATTAGGTTGCAGTTTAAAAATAAGCCCCGCTTGATTCAACTTGATGGCTGATGCAGACAAGTATTTTTATTTGAATGATTAAAGAATCCACCAAATATGACCAAAAAAAACACTCAGAGCCTGCAAACATAATTAGCAGATGTTCATTGAAGTGAACAGTTGCCAGCGAGTAACGACTGTAATTTAGCAACAAAGGTGGCGGTCTAGTGACCCCAGGTTCCTTTAACATGTTAATCTCACTACGTTGATGGTTGCTATATTGAAGAGCAATGTCTAGGGTCGACCTTTTTTTCTTCTCTGTCAAGTTTTTCTTTAAACGGCTTCAAGGAATTTTTTTCTATCTATTCTATTAAACTGTATAGCAATGGCTTTTTTTAAATCTCTTTTTTTTTTTTTTTCTTTAATGAGAAAAAACTATTAAAAAAATCATGTAGTGGTTTTATTTACTATTTAATATAATTTTTTTTTTAATTTTTTCTAATATTCGTTTGAAACAATATTTAAATAGTTTTTTTTTTCTCTATTTTCTTAGTATTTAATTTAAAGAATAACTCAATGGTATATTAAAAGGATAAAGAAAATTATTGTAGAACTTATTTGAATAGGAAGGTAAAAACTAATTTAATTTTTTTCATTAAAAAAAAATTAAACTAAGCCGCTACTATTGCTATAAGAAACTTGGTTCTTATGCATATTTTAAATTCTCACCAGTATTGATAATAAAATATGTGAAAATTACATAGAAGTTTAGACTATTATAAGTTTAAGGGCATTAAGCGAGCGACTACGTGTTTTCCAAATTTTCACTATGTGCAAAAAAGAAAAAAAAAATTCTAACATTGTCTCACTACTCCAAGAAAGAAATAAAATATTATTTCAAAAGAGAATATAAATGAAATAATGAAGTTAATAAATAAAATAGATTTTTTTTTTTTTTTTTTTAACTTCTATATAAAATAGAGAGTTGAATGTGAACGTGAATGTGAATGCTTTAAACTGAATTTCGAACGTTCACGAAAACTCCTATCCGCCTTTCAGAATCGGATTGCTTCAAATTTCAGAAAAAAAAAAGAAGAAGAAGAAGGAAACCATAAAGTAATAATGTAATAATGTAATTTTGTCTTAGAAGTGTGCTCGGAATGGTGCGCGAAGTTTCTTAAGAAAAGGTGAGCAGTGGTCAAGTCTTCGTTGACAACATTGCTTGTTGTCATCAAAAGAAAAAGATGATCATGGCTGACAGGCCACCGACCATGTGACAGTGTGATGCTTCGTCCTGTGCTAATTGTACAATTACTATGCAATGCATGTTCATGGCTGTTAACTCACCACCTGCTTTATCCACTTCTTAAAGACAAAAAGAGGGTGTCGGCTGCTTAATGAAATAATAACAATAATAATTAACCAAAAAAACAAATGGAGTTCTTGCAAACCATTCCATTTTTACCCTTTTTTTAAAAAAAAAAACTTTTTTAGTGGACTCCTGAGATGAAGTCATCATTAACGAAGGTGATGTTGGCCCCCCATGCCACCAAACACGCACTTGATTTCCACGAAGCATCCATTATCACTGCAGCCCAAGCTTATTCAAATTTACATACAGAGTTGATTGTACTGTTTACAGCCCCAGGTAACTTTTTGTCAAAGCCTATTTTTCTTGAATGGATGGATTTGAGAGGCCACCAAGACATGGTTAAAGCATAACTGCAAACCCCACTCTTGTACAACAGTTTAAGGATTATGACAAATAACTGTGACTAGGTTGTCCAAATTGTAGTTTCAACCCTCGTGCTTGCTAGGACAAAAGCTACCTTTCAAAGTTCTATAAAAAAATTCAAAGTTTTACTTTTGTCTTTTTCAATGAAATGCACACTCGGTACAAACTCCAGACGTCCTGAAACATCCATAACTACGTGGGTTTTCGAAATTTAGGATCCAGATTTGAGTTGAGTCCACTTCCGAACAAGGCCTCACACCCCTACCTCAGAGTTGGAGTCACTCCACATAAGAATGAATTCAAGACTACTATTAACATGGAAAGATTGAGACTCAAGAATGAATTCAACATGACACCAGTTTACTACTATATATAAGCCATAGGAAAGAAGGTTCTTACATGACAGTTACTGTATATGAAACAACATAATATAATTCCAACATTAACTCTGCAGAACTCCAAAGCCCCCATTAAGCTTTCTTTGCCTAAATCTCAGTTGGGCTTGAAGAATTTCAACTTAAGTCCACTGTTAACCATGCTCCAGATACCTCCAATGGAAAAGGCCAAGCTAAAAGCAATCCCTAACCAGCCAAGGATCCAATTGAAGTACCAATTGAAGCTGTATTTTGTAGGCTTCTTTATGAGAACCCACATGAAGCAAGGGTAAGCAAATGTGACAGGAAGAGTGAGTCCTCCTAACAGACCAGCAAGACTGGAGAGGAAAGGGAGTGCCACCCCTATGAAGAAGTTGACAAATCCATAAAATACACGAAAACCAGACCTGACCCAAATCGAGCAGGGCCGGTTAGTTCGGCTAGTGTAGCTGGCTTCAAAGCTGTCAAAAACAGGCATGGAGTATATCTGGAAACTGCTCAAACAGTTGAACACAACTAGCAGAAAAGTCATTGCAAGAAGTCCTCTTGGAATGTCTTGAATGTGAAATTGATACAAGGCATTAAGCATCCCTCCGGAAGGCATCTGCAACAAGAAACAGAGTGTTAATGTCTGCATGATGCAATGACATCCACATGTAAATGATTCTGAACAATGTTACAGAAACTATAAGGCCTGATGAATTTGGTGGCATAAATTAGTATCCATATGACTATAAATATATAGGAAGGAAAAACATCATGCATAGAGTCATTGATCAATGTGCGGATGAATTAGCATCTTCATCATTTTGCTCAAATGTCAACAAATTTTTTGATTAGTTTGAAAATGTGCAAGCACAAACAAAATAGAATTATCTTAACTAGAAGTTCTGAAGTATTTGGGCCAAAGGGGGAGACACAAGATCTCAACTCTGCAATTATATGGTGAAGTTTATACAAAGCCAATGATACACTCCTTCATAGCCTAGATCTAGTATCAAATTGACAAGGAACATCTAATGAAAACCAATGTGCATGAAAGCAATGACTTGGTTCCAAGAGGGATGAACACCAACCAGTGCAACCACTAACTGTACGAGAATTTTGAATACAAGTAAACTCACCGTCTGAAATCAGGTTCTTCTCAACTTAAGAATAATGGTTTTTTTCTTTTTTCTTTTTAAAAAGATATCAGAAAATCTATCTTTTGAACTTACACAAATTGCTTAAAAGCTGTTTCCTTTAGCATGTCACTCACAAGATTGGTTCCTTTACGAGCTTTCACCTATAATAAACTACCACTTGTTCCAAAAGCCCAAATTGATGAAAAGTTGCGAATTTAATTATTTAATCATTATTCAAAGCCCCCCCCCCCCCTCCCCCTCTCATATCTGGACTAAAACTCTTCAACGAGTGACGTCCAACATATAGAATTTTTAGTTTTAAATCACAGGTATAAAGTAAAGACATGGTTCAAACTTATACCACCTATTCTACTACTATGATAAACCATCGCATATTCGAAAAGCTTAATAAGTTGACGACAAAGAGATGATCATTTAGTCATTTATTCTAACAACCATTCTAATTCATTCCTAAAACATCTTATGACACAAAAGAATCTTCTTTTAAATGGACTTTTTCCGTTCACATTCACTGTATGCATAGTTTTTAAGATATTTACTTATAATACTTGTAAACCATGAAGATTTTATGAATGGATGAGAACCAAGAGTAGTGCTAGTTAGTATGCTTACAAGATTTCCGTAAGCCCAATAGCCTCCAATGGCAACAGGGAACAAGCACATGGCAATAAAGAAGTAGGCAACTTTGGCTCCTCTCCACATGGGAACATGAGCTGGGTGCTTAAATGTCGATGGCATAGTTGCCTGAAAAGAGGCCAAATGAACTCCATTAGATGACCAAGTTGACACAACTTCAGATAATGATTTTGGATGTTGCCCCTACAGTAAGAGTAAACTTTATCACTTCAGAACTCACAATGTACATACCTGGATCTCTAAAACCAAATTGTGTCCTCTAAATGCAAATGCTACAATTCCAAGAGCGTTCAAGGCTGAAAAGACAGAAGCATTGAAGGATGGCAGTGAAACGGGTTCATAAGATATTTTTAATGGCCTTTGTTGGCTTACGGAGAGGACCCACACCATGGTAGAGTAAGTGATGGCTGTTACAGCTCCTATGAGAGAAAGTCCAGCAATTGAATTGAGGTTTGGGAGCTGAGATAGAACAATGCATAGAGAAGTAAACACCAGATACCACTCTACTGTTGTAAGGGGATTCGATGAACAGAGGGGCCCACAAACTATCTGGAAAAATAGTTTCATGGTCTCCCCTCCTATAAGAATCAAAGCTGTTGCCGTTCCAGCTGATAAATAAACAGTCGGGAAGAGAGCAAGCCAGACACCCAATCTTTCCCCTACAAACGGAAGAATAACATCAATAGATTTCATGGAAGGAAAGAACTAGTAAACCTCTTGTATACTAATTACCATTCTCATATTCACTACTTAAATTTAGCTGCATTAAGAAATATCGTAAGATCATGGTTAATTTGAAAATTACAATCATCACCAACTCCTTGCTATTTAGCTTCTGAGTCCTGACGCACTCAAAGGGGTAAGACATAGAAGCAATGAACAGTGGTTCAGAAGTAAACAGTTTGAGTGCATTAATTATTACAAGACTAATGTTAGAAACTATACTTCCATCCTACTCCCATTCCACCAATAGGTTAATGTAGCAGTGTTCATCAGCCCTTAAATTTTTTTTATTTTTTTTATCAATGGCTGATGCCACTTTAGACCGGTGGAATGGGAATAGGATGGACGTGTGATTTCTAACATTTTTCTTCTTGCAAATGCCAAATTTGAGAAAACAAAGAATAAAAGATGGGATGACCAATATCTTTTCACATGAGAGTATATTATGTACTTGAGCCATTTATCATACAACGAGCACCCTTCAAAATGTGAAGTAATATTGTATCAGCTCATCTCACTATCCCAGAAAATTCAATTAGTGCAAGGGTTAATATTTAAGCAGTTCATGTAGTTCATGGTAACCATCTTCCAGAATCGTGGGAATTAGTCATTAAGCTTTTTAACTAAAAAATTGGAATGCATCCTCACCAAATGCTGCTTCTGCAAGCTCCACATATCTGTTGTACCGCTTTCCTGGAACTGCCTCGTGTAGCTGAACTAGAATCCACAGAGTATAGAGTTGCCAACAGTAGGCTATGGTTAAAGAAAGTATTCCCCAACTCCTATGGAAATAGTAAAGAAGGCATTCCAAGTCAAATCGAGATATATTTCTTCCTTTGAGCACCGAGATAAACACTTATTTTAATGTTCATAAATTTTTCAAGAAAGCACATCAGATACATAACAGCAAGCTATCTGCAATTAAATCCCCAAATTGCTAATTTCTTTTTCCCTTTCCGCCACAATAAAAAGACTTACAAATAAGAACAAACGTTTAGATAAAAATAAAATAAAATAATTCCAAAATCCATTTATTTGTTAAAGAAAAATCAACAAATTTCGAGGAAACAAAAAGAAAAACAGGCATACTAGTAAAGGCTGCACAATATACCTTAGCAAAGTGATGTACTTTACTGTTTGCAGTGATTTGAAATGGATATTATTAAAAAGAAAAAGCAATAATCAAGTATAAAGGGCCCTCTGTTATAATCACAAAAAGAGTAACACAATTATGAGTGGTCCCCGGTAGGAGAGGTGGCTTTTTCTCTCTAGAATAATTTCACAAGTGAAAAAGCAAAAGATAAAGGACCCAGATTTGACTTGCCTCAAGGATGTTTCATTCTTCTTCTTCTGCTGTTCAAATAAAATCTATCTGGAACTTTAACAAAAGAAAAAAAACTTTACCAAGTACCTTTACTCAAATTAATGTGACTAAAGCAAGATTCAAAGTAGAGGAATGGTACATTACTACATTTGACTATTTGGGAATGAAACTTGTATATACGGTACAAATACAATGTTAACGTGTAAAAGAAACCGAAAGAGACGCTTCTTTGAAATTAAATGCATTAGGAACTGAGAATTCATAAATGCGTATCTCAGTGAGACGTACAATGGCAGGCACTTCAGAAATCAGAATGCCACAAGCAAGCTAGATAACACTAACAGTAGCCATTAAACCCACAATCTAACTAATTAAGCACGATTAAGCATGTGAATTAATGCAAAAGAGAAGGGCCAGGTGGCCGTGGCAAACACATACCAGCCGAGAAAAGCAAAGGCAACAGGCAAAACCAGGGCCTGGAAGCCAACCCCGGCATTGAGGTTGTGAAACGCAGCGTAGTGAGCGTTCCCATTGCGGGACTCGGTAATGGGAAGCCAAGCGTCCTGGGGGTTGAGCTTCGTGAGATGACCCATCTCCTCCAAGTAACCCTTCATGTTAATCAGCACCCTCTTCATCGGCGTCCCAATGGGGCTCAGAAACCTAGGAGATATAAACGACGTCGGAGTCCACGCCGTCGAGGCCTTCCCCTCCCGGTTCGACGCCGGCCTCGGCGACCTCTGCCCCGTCGGCGTCTGTATCTCCGGCGTAGACGCTCTCGGCGTCGCCGGTATCGATATCAACTCCGTCTCTGGCCTCTCCTCCATTCTCCAGTACTCTACTTCTCAGCTTCCAAAACCCACCAAAGCCTGAGTCTGTGCGTCTCTGCTGGTGAACCCAAACCGGGTTTATATCTCTCTCTCCAACCTCTACCTCTTGCTCTGCTACTCCACTCTCTTTACAAGTGTGTGTATGTGTATGTGTCTGAAAAAGGTTTGAGTACGAGAAGTAATAATGCAGATTTTCTTTTTTGTTTTCCAAATTCACTGTATTTATTTTGATGCTTTTCAGCGTGTCGGAAGAAGTGTCAGTTACGAATCAGAGCGTGGGGTCTCACTGGGTAGTGGGTAGTGGGACAGAGAAAACTGGAACCATGAAAGTTTGCACATCTATGATTTTGACCCTTGATTATGTATGACGGTGGACCCCTCGAGTTATCGTTTCTAGGGAATTCGATCTTCCCAATTTTCGGCTATTAATAAATAAATAAAAAATAAAAAGTAATATTTCATTGAGGGGAGATGGATGCTGGAGGGATGAGAGAATGCCCTCCAGCATTCCCCATTATAATTATATAACTGAGGTAGCAATATAAATCCGTCGTTAGATAACTAATTATTAATCTATTACTTAATTTTTACTGTCATTTGATCTGTTGATATAGCAGAAATAAAATTAGATGACTGAAAATTCAAATCCAACGGACGGTGGTCATGGGTTCTATTTATACGCCAACGCTGCTCCTCAAACTAGTCACGAGATGGGACGGGAAATTGACTGTGTTTGATTCTGATTGATGGAGCAGAGAGGGTGGTGATCCAATGCCTTCGTTCCTGTAGGATTTGATAAGACGGATAGATTGGAGGAAAATCTTTCTGATAACAAATAGGATTTGAGTATGAGACCCGCACTTATACAGTGTGAGATGTGCTCTTGATTTTCGTTGGATTATCGCTTAATTGAATCCAAAGCCAGAGAATCGATCTCTCATACTGGTGTTAAGCCACTATCAGCATCACTGATCGTTAGGAGTCATGCTCTATTAGGTGCAAATGGGTCGCTCATGAGGACAACTTGATGAGGTCCACTTGCTTAAACTTGGATTGCCCGAGGTCATGAACATTTGTTCAAGCAAGTGGGTTCTATCATTTCCTCTTTTATCAGCTGTTCCCATTACATGTAATATAGTTAATTTATTGTACCATAGGTATATAATGCGGGTAATTAATTGTAAGCTATTAGGGTTTGTAATTGAGCTTAATTGAATTGAGTATTAAATGTTTAAGTTCAGTTTGATTAGTTCTTTTTGAATATGAACTAAATTAGAGTTTATTACGAACTTAGATAATCTGTTCAAAATTCTGTGCATTTATTTTTCAAACGAACTCCAACTTATTCACAAATTATTTAATTAATTAATTTATTATATATATAAAGTAAATGTTGTGATTGTTTAATTTTTTTTTTCGTAAATTCATACTCATTATTTGTTTATTAATTATTATTAAGATTTTATTATTTAAATTAATTATATAAATTAACTCGAATCTTGATTAGTCTAATCTCAAAAATGTGCATACATTCATAAGATATATATATTATATATATATCAATTAATTTATTTACCTTGATTTTTTTTTTTAAATGTATATATGTATAAAATTCATCCTTGATTGATGGGATTTTACTGGTAGGATTGGAAGGAGGAGTGGTTGTGTACGGAAGGGAATATCAGTGGTTACGGTGGGGGATGGATAAACGTGACGTGGTGGAAAAAAGAGTCAATCAATCAGAAGGTATGACAGTAGTGGTGTTTTGATGAATGATCATTTCAGGTTGGGCCCAGCTCCGTTTTGTCTGAGGGAGTATGGGCAAAAGAGGCACGCGCGTTATGATGGGCGCGTCTGTATGAAAATAAAATATCTCGTGCTATGTTCGCGTGCAAATCGATTTTGGGGTTTCACACTTCCAACGTACCTAACCACGACCATTGACTGTAATTCTCAATCACCCCACTCACTGTTAAAATATCCTGTCAATTTTAGGCTCTCATTAATAATTCTTTATTTTAATAATAAATAGTATCACATAGTAAAATGCTATATAATGTTGCAGTAAAAATTTGTCTTTAAATTAGCACTTATTTATTTTAACATGAAATAGTGTTACATAATAAATTGTTATAGCTGATTTTTATTGTCATGTCGTCTTATTTATATTGCAAAATTATTTAAAAATTTATTAAATAACATTAATTTTTTAATAATGTTATTATAACATTGAAACTTTATATTTAGAAAAATTTACTAATATCATTAAGGGTGTATTTAGGATTGCGATTTCGTAGATAATAAGTGCGATTTTAAATCAAATCACAAAAACTGAATTATTTAGAAACTGTGTTTTTAAAAAATTACAATTTAAAAATGCAGAAAATTTGCGTTTTCAAATAGCAGGTAAGAAGATACTTTTTAAAAAAAATATTATTTTAAAGGCTAAACTGCAATTGTAAAGGCTAAATCGCGATTTTGCCAATCGCTTAACTATGTTTTCAAATCGCATTTTTAAAAATTCTATTTTTAAAAATCACACTTTTTAAAATTATAATTTTAAATAAACCCTAAATTTATATTGTGAAAATCACATGCTTAGTTAATCATGTTAAAAATATATATTATAATTGTATGTTCTTATGATACGTATTAGTCTATGTAGACTGAATTAAAAGATTTCTCTCCAACTCAATTTAGTGAGAAAAACTCTATGCTTATATATTAAGTATCTCTTGACCTTATCTCATAATTGCGTAGCTTTTTTAAGTATATTTTTTCACTTTTGGTTACATAAAACAAATTTATATTCAGAAAATTCTATTTATGCCATTAAAATATACACTATGTAATTATGAAAAGCATTCTGGTACAATATATTACGTATCTCTTTGAAACTTTTCTCATGATTGCCAAGTTTTTTAACTTTACTTTTCCTTTTTCGGTTACCTGTTTCACTTTTCTTGTCTTTCTTTTTTTTCTTTTTTCTTTTTTTTAATAAGCAAAGAGGAGATTAAGTTGTTCTTCCCAATTAAATAGGCAAATTGTAAAGTTAGACCCTAAAATGATGAAAGAGATTTATATATTTCAATTCTTTTGATATAAAATTTTAATGCACATTTCGATGTGTGAGGCTGTGAGCCCTGGTTGGTAAAGTTTTGGGAAGAACACTAGAAGTGGGCCCGTTTGGTAATTAACAATATTTTATTTTTTACAAAATGTTAGAAATATATTTACAAAATACTAAAGAGACTTTTTTTTTTTTAAAAAAAAAAAAAAGACATAAAAATATTGTCACCATTAGCAGTGATATGAGGCCAACTCCAACTGGCAAACAAATATGATGGCCGCCAGATTTCTCAAGTGTCCATTGCGTGACTGCTATATGTGTCAAGTGACCACCAAATCTAGACGGTCACTGTACGGTTGCCAAATGGTGGCTGCCACCTAATTGCGGCGGCAGCACCATCACAACTTTTTAAATATAGATATATATATATATATACAATTTTTATTGTTATATATGTAATGAGCACCATGCACCTAAAAATACTTTACATTGAAATACACACAATTTGCATTAGAAAATATGAACATAGTATGTAAAACTACAAAAATATAATTTTTTTTTTGAGAAATATCTTAT
>FXXK01000364.1:492030-551722 GCA_900184695.1 Betula pendula
ATTAATGATGGTCTTACCATACATTTTTTATTTTTTTAAATTGTTCATGTATTCATATATGGACCATACGATTAGCTATTACAATGTTATTAACACACTGAAAGACTTTCTCTATATGGACTACTTCCACCGATGAAAAGTTGTCATGTCAGTTTGAAATACAATAATGAAAATGTGCATTCACACCAAAAGATCAAATATGCCCCATTAAGAGAAACCTGTTGTTATGGTTGGAAGAGGTGCAAGGCCATTACACAAATTGGGCAAAAGGTGGGTGTGTGGCCACCCAACTATTCTTGAAGAGGGTGAGTATGCAACCACCCTGTAAATCTGTCAGAATAGTTGGGTGGCCACACATCCACCCCTATAAGAGCTTTTTTTAAGGGGCATGTTCAATTTGGTGTGGACGGATATTTTCAATATTGTGTTACAAAACTTGACCTAAAAGCTATTTATTAGAATTTAGAGGGTGTAAAGAACCTTGTTTATATTAGGTTTGCTTCTAATGATATATATATCCTCTTGGGCCAAAAAAAAAAAAATCGCTAAATATTGAATCCAATAAAAAAAAAATTGAATTCTCTCCCAGTCATTTAATTTTTTATGGTTTATTTTTTTACAAGTAATTTCGACGATTGTAGTCAAGCCAGAGTCATTTTAAAAAGACTTATGTTTGTTTTCATTCTCTAACATATTTATTGTATATCTTCGTATAAGATATGTGCAATTTTACTGTAAAATTTGTGAGACTTACAAATTCACTTGTGAATTTAAAAAGAGAATTGACATACATCATTCTCGAGTTCTTCTTTCATTCTTTCACTTTTAAAACCATCATTGAAGATGTGAGTCTTATGTGTGTGTGAAACTTACATGAGACCCACAGATCTTTTTTTTTTTTTTTTAAATTTTTATTTTATTTTATTTTATTTATTTATTTATTTATTTTTTATGCTGGTTGGGTTAACCAGCATTTTTGCTGATGGGTGGGTGGCATGTATTTCAGCCATTGGATTAAATCCAATGGCAAAGATTGAAAAATATGAGATTCTCATATTTCTTGTAATATTAGGGGATCCAGATCCCTACAATTCAGACTCTCGTCCCGGATAACTTGGTGGAACTTGAGAATGGGTCCTTACTATATCATTTTCTTTGTTGCCTATGGAGTATACGATTCTATATCATGCATGGTATTCAAATGAAGAAAGAAATTGCATTCGTAGAGTATTGTAATCCAAACCACAAAAAAAATGGTTATAAAAAACTGAATGAGAGATTCCATTAAAGAAATGAATGAAGCTTTTTTACATCTAACCTTGAATATCTTTGCCTAGATATCATAATATTTATATGGCAACAGTATTTGCAAGCGGAACATATACAAGGAGGGATGGTCAAAACAGAACGGAAACTAAAACTACTGCAACTAAGGAAATTACATAAACTGTCCATGTAATAATCCCTAGCCACAAGGGGAACGGCATAATGGTCAGCGGAAACTTGGACTTCATGAATCCACCAACCACGAGCAGTGCAAATGATAGTAAAAGTTCAAACCAACATACGTGGAAGCTTAATGCAGAGAATTTGGAAGGGTCTTGGTAATAAGTAACAGCTATTGCAGGTGCCGCCGTTATGCAAATTTCGATACAGATTGTCTTAGCCCAATCTTGCATTACTTCGTTATCCAAATCAAGTGGTTGTGCTTGGGCGGGTGCTTCTAGGTCCGGGGGTGGCTGAGGCCGTTGGTGATTGTTGGGAAATATTCCCCTCAATCCAGCCCATCTACATAACTTCTACTGGTGGGTTGATTAAAACCCATTGGGCCTCAGTTTCGGTCTCAGACTTCTCAGCCTTCTCAGTCTCGGTCTCAGACTTCTCAGTCTCGGTCTCAGACTTCTCAGTCTCGATCTCAGACTTCCCAGATTTCTCAGTCTCGACACCAAACTTCTCAGACTTCTCAGTCTCGGTGTCAGACTTCTCAGACTTCTCAGTCTCGGTCTCAGACTTCTCAGTCTCGGTCTCGGACTTCTCAGCCTTCTCAGTCTCAGACTTCTCAGTCTTGGTCTCAGACTTCTCAGGCTTTTCAGTATCGATCTCAGACTTCTCAGACTTCTCAGTCTCGGTCTCAGACTTCTCAGTCTCGGCACCAGACTTCTCAGACTTCTTAGTCTCGATCTCAGACTTCTCAGCCTTCTCAGTCTCGGTCTCAGACTTCTCAGTCTCGGCACCAAACTTCTCAGTCTCGGTCTCAGACTTCTCAGCCTTCTAATTGGGGATAAGAATTCTACTCGGATTCCAACTAACAGTTCTATTCATATTCAAATAAGAGAATTCTATTCAGACTCAGATAAGAAGATGCCGAAGTTGAATAAACTCTTAGCCTATAAATACGCTCATACTATCAGGTATCAACAGACTGAAATCTCTGCACTCATATTTTCTAAATAATCAATTTCTCAGATACTGACTTAGGCATTGGAGTGGGATCTAGTCGGTACCCCCGGCAAGCCTCTTTGTTCATGTTTATTGTTTTGCAGCTGTCAAAGAAACTTCAACAAAAGCACACGTCACCGTACCGGAAACTGCACCAACAGCGGTGAAATATCTGAAAAAAAATTAAGAATGTGTGAAAAATATTGTCATTTGCAGATTAGATGAGGAAATTGCTGTTTAGATGACGATGCTTAAGACCGATGGTACGTTGAGTCATTTTATAAGGGAGCTTTAGGAAGGAGCTACGATTTTTCCTAAAAGCCTACCAGGGTTTTAGACTTCTAGTGTTCTTTTTGTGAGCTACAAGAAGGAAAGGGGGAGGGGGAATGTACTTCGATCAGCCTAGGTTGATATGAAAGATAATTGGCTATTTAGTGATGAGACAACCTCAAAATTAATATGAATTCTTGATTAGAAAAACACACGCATATACGTATACACGTGGTTTAATAAAATAGTGAAATGAAAAAGTTATGAAGTTAATTACTCTATTGCCTAGCTAATATGTAAAAAGATGGTTAATTTGTATTACTTCTACTAAAATTGCACAAGGGGGCGGCTTGAAATTTGTTGGTAAATTAGTAAAAGGGAATCAATAATGCATTTCTTCAATTGTTATATTTTCAGCCCTTGAGTTTGCCTCATATAAAGATTTCAACCTTTTCTGTAATTACCCTCAACATATCCCTTAAAGCTTTCCTCATATCATCGAATGTCTGTCTATAAACGAGTAGCTCCCTAGCAGCAACGCAGTGGTCGGTACAATAATGTGCTTCATAACGTCAACCATAAGAGAGGTTATCAATTATATATATGTAATATAGGAACAGTACTTGGTCCGCTAATGATAAGAAAACTGACTGATAAGTTTGTAAGATTATTCTTTATTCTCAACTTAATCAAGCTTTACTTCTTGATTAATCTAGGTCAAAGGGGTGGCATTTAATTAAGGACGTAGAAACGCGTTTGTCTTAGCCCAATCTTGCATTACTTCGTTATCCAAATCAAGTAGTTGTGCTTGGGCGGGTGCTTCTATGTCCAGGGGTGGCTGAGGCCATTGGCGGTGAAATCTCTGAAAAAAATTAAGAATATGTGTGAAAAATATTGTCATTTGTAGATTAGATGAGGAAATTGCTGTTTAGATGACGATGCTTAAGACCGATGGTACGTTGAGTCATTTTATAAGGGAGCTTTAGGAAGGAGCTACGATTTTTCCTAAAAGCCTACCAGGGTTTTAGACTTTTAGTGTTCTTTTTGTGAGCTACAAGAAGGAAAGGGGGAGGGGGAATGTACTTCGATCAGCCTAGGTTGATATGAAAGATAATTGGCTATTTAGTGATGAGACAACCTCAAAATTAATATGAATTCTTGATTAGAAAAACACACACATATACGTATACACGTGGTTTAATAAAATAGTGAAATGAAAAAGCTATGAAGTTAATTACTCTATTGCCTAGCTAATATGTAAAAAGATGGTTAATTTGTATTACTTCTACTAAAATTGCACAAGGGGGCACCTTGAAATTTGTTGGTAAATTAGTAAAAGGGAATCAATAATGCATTTCTTTAATTGTTATATTTTCATTCACTTGTTGCATTAATGAACTGTGAAACCAAATTCTCCCTGCATGTGAAACTATCTTAGAACTTCACTACTTGTCCTGCATGTGAAACGAATTTATTTACTCATGCATTCTAATTGGCTAATTCCCAACATGTGTGTTTTGGGTATACATGTGCGACCATTAGTTAGCTGCGATGCAGTATCAAATCGTCATATTCCAAAATAGGAAAAAGAGAAACGCGCTCTTTTGTAAAGTTTGGACTTTGAACCACCACACGGATAATAATGAACACCTAGCATTCGTAGGAAATCAACCACAACTTTTCTTTTGGCCCCACGCAACATTGAGGAAGGGGTGAAAAAATAAAGATTTCAGCCCTTGAGTTTGCGTCTATTCATGACTTTAGCTTAAGGGTGAGTTGATAGAATGCAATCATGCATTGCTTATGATGGATACCGGACAATATGTATTTCGTGCATCAATCTATATAGAAAAGGGTTCCTCGATTTTTTAAAGTCTTGAATTAATGTACTCCATAACGTCAACCATAAGAGAGGTTATCAATTATATATATGTAATATAGGAACATTACTTGGTCCGCTAATGATAAGAAAACTGACTGATAAGTTTGTAAGATTATTCTTTAATCTCAAATTAATCAAGCTTTACTTCTTGATTAATCTAGGCCAAAGGGGTGGCATTTAATGAAGGACGCAGAAACGCGTTTGCTTCTTGAATGCACTGCTGCATGGAAACCAAAAGAACGTGCACGTGCACCAAATTTTTTAACCTTTTCTGTAATTACCCCCAATATATCCCTTAAAGCTTTCCTCATATCATCGAATGTCTGTCTATAAACGAGTAGCTCCCTAACAGCAACGCAATGGTCGGTACCATATATGGGTGGAACTGTGTATTACTTTAGTCTCCAAAATTTTAAAATTGTTCCTAAAATTTAAGATTTTTTATGAAATATTCTTTCAAAACTAAATTCTTACCCCTCCAATTTTTTTTTTTTATTTATTTTTTTTTATATATATATATTTTGTCCCCCATCCCTAAAATGTCTTGTTCCGCCCCTCTTGGTACCCAATTCAAAGTGACTGCTATTTCTAAGATTTTTTTTTTTTATACGAACTATTTCTAATATTTATACACAGGTATGAGGTAACATATATATATGATCTGCGTAGGTCACAAAAAAACCTAATAGATGTTTGGCTTGATGAATGAAGATCAAGGCTGAAATTTAGTTCTCAGCCGCTTGCTTAATGGATTGGAGCATATAGAAACTGAAGCCGAACAAAATCCTAAGATTTGGTATATTGTTATTTTTTAAAATAAATTGCAGTTATCATAAATATAATATAAGCCCTCGTGCATCTTTATCTTCCCATTTCCTTGAAAGTTCTCTTCCCATTTACATTGATATAAGCCAACAAAATCATCTGATCAACTCCAATATAGAAATACATATATAATTATAATCCTTGATGCCCAAAACTATCGGTTATTTGCTAATGTATGATCACGCAAACTGAGTGAATGCAATATATAATTCAAAATGTACTCCTACAAACTTTGATTATTTAAAACAATTTATATGTTCATTTAGTAGCTATATAAATAAACTGGTTACTTAGTTATTAATTGGTTTTTTCAAAATTTATAATCAATAACTACAATCTGCCTAGACGGTTATCCGGTTGCGATTATTTTCTATTTTCCAGTTATCCGATTATCCAGTTATCTGGTTATCCGGTTACAAGCGATTAATAATGTCTTGCTTGTACACTCCTAATCCAAACATAATTTCAAAACTTTTTTTTTCTCGTTATTAACAATTTTAAAAACAATACAAAAATTTTTTTAAAAAAATTGCACACCCAAACAAGTAGCCATTTCACCCCATTCTCTCACTTCTCTCACGTTTCCCTCTCATTTTCTCTCATAGGGTTTGAGTCAACCCTTTGGAATTTGATTCAAGGAAGTTTTTAAAGCTCAATCTAACATCGAAATCGCGATTCTCAATGTTAGAACTCCGTTTTTACTTATCGATTTGAGATAAATCCATTTATTTCTTTCCATATATAAATCATGCAGTTATTAACGTTTCTTTCCATACATCATCATTTAATAAACCATCTTAAAACATATCGCACTCATCAAAAGGAAATAACCATATTGATTCATAAAATAACCAGGCTCAATTCAACAATATTATGCTTCAAAAATAAGTATCAAGTCTCAATAAGTAGTTATACTTACCTTTCTTTGTAGACTGTTAAATTGGACTCCCGCTCTAATTCATTGATTCTAGTATTCATTGCATTTAGTGTTCTTGCGCGTGACAGTATATCAATTTTTTAAAATTATAATAATAATAATAATTTTTAAAGGGTTAAAATAACGGCCTCTTAATTTTTATCCTTATACTCCGTTCAAAAATGAGTAACATAACAACATATTTACAAATTATACATATATTGCGGGCATGGTAGTGCACGCACACAGCCAATCATGTGACTGCATAGCCCTCCAACATGATAGCATAGACAAAATATCTAGATTTTATTTTATTATCCTAGGCATGTCACTATATCCTTATTGTTTATTTGGATAGAGTAACGGTATATCTATGAGATCGTAATGTCAATTGGGAATTATAACGACTACCATAGTATTTACTCTTATTTTTATACAGGTATTACTACCACATTTTTATAAAATATTTTATCAATACTCAGACATTATAACAGCGCTGTTGTAAACTATCCAGTTTCATTTATGCATTGCAACGACGTCATTATCATTTTTCTATAGTAACTTGAATATAACATCATTACACTATTATTATATTTCTATATGTATTGGTTGGTTCTGCTTGCCTTTTTGGTGAACTGTAATTCTCCAATTGAATGACAATTGCATTTTCTTAGGGACACCTCTCATGGTAGTGTTTTACTTAATCTGAAGCCTTCTAGCTAAAAATCCAAATGGAGAAGGAAAACAAACATTGGAAACTGTCTTTTTTTTTTTTTTTAATTAAATAAATGTTTTTACCATGCCTTTTTAGTTAAAAACCGTCTCCTATATGACAGTTTCCAATACATATAGGATGTATACTATAAGGTGGGCGTGTGGCCACCCAACTATTCTCGAAGAGGATGAGTATGTAACCACCCCCTGTAAATTTGTCAGAATAGTTGGGTGGCCACACATCCACCCCTATAAGAGTTTTTCTTAAGGGGCATGTTCAATTTGGTGTGGACGGATATTTTCAATATTGTGTTACAAAACTTGACCTAAAGGCTATTTATTAGAATTTAGAGGGTGTAAAGGACCTTGTTTATATTAGGTTTGCTTCTAATAATATATATATCCTCTTGAGCCAAAAAAAAAATCGCTAAATATTGAATCTAATAAAAAAAAAATGAATTCTCTCCCAATCATTTAATTTTTTATGGTTTATTTTTTTGCAAGTGATTTCGATGATTGTAGTCAAGCCAGAGTCATTTTAAAAAGACTTATGTTTGTTTTCATTCTCTAACATATTTACTGTATATCTTCGTATAAGATATGTGCAATTTTACTGTAAAATTTGTGAGACTTACAAATTTAATTGTGAATTTAAAAAGAGAATTGATATACATCATTCTCGAGTTCTTCTTTCATTCTTCTACTTTTAAAATATCATTGAAGATGTGAGTCTCATGTGTGTGTGAAACCTACATGAGACCCACAGATCTAATAGTAANTTTTAAAAAATAAAAAATGAGAGAAAAACCCTGACAGAAAATAAATCATTTATCATTTAAAAAAGATATGGAGATGTGATTTACAAGAGAATTACACTAAACAAATCAAATACTTAAAAAAATTGGACAAAAATCCAAACTAAATTAGAGAAAATTTTATCCAACAAGTCTAATAAATTGCCAAGTGTCATTCCCCAACATGTGAGTAGCAAATATTGTCTTTAATATGCTTCACATAGTGAAGTTGACGTTAAATGTGTTAGACTTCTAACGTCTAAGAGCATCTCCAACAGTCTATCTAAATAGACACTATTAGCTAAAATTAGCTAATATGGACCTTTTTTTTTCTTCCAACAGATTAGCTTCAAAATAGCTAAAACACCATTTTTGCTAATAGTTGCTACAGTGAATAGCTCCATGGTGCTATTCACTGTAGCACAATATTAGAATTTTTTATTGTTTCTTTTTCATCTTTCTTCTCTCCTCTCTCTTCCTCTTTCGAGACCTCCATACAAATGCTCTTTCCATCGTCTCTCTCTGTCACCCACACAACAATGGCGTTGCCCACACAACAACAGTCCCGGATCTGCCTTCCTCGCCAGCCACGGAGGAGACAAGGGCGAAAACCCCCCACTCGGCCAAACCACCATCTCAATTCGGCTACCAAATCCATCCAAGAAAAAAACTCAATTAACACCAATCAAAACCCAAACTCTCAGTAAATTACTTAGATTAGCACTTACCCAAAAAATCCTGAGCTTGGAAGTCGCCGGTGCTGGTGTTTCACCGCCACCCACGAGTCGCCCAGGACACCTCGACACCTCTCTGTTTCGGTCTCTCTTTCTCTCCCGATTAATTGCAGAACCCAGGAGAAAGGAGATGGGTCTCTCTCTCGCTCTCTCTTGTCTCTCATTGTTGTGCTGAAAGGAGGGGGAAGGGGTGTAGAAGAAACATTGATGTGCTGAAAGGAAGGAGGATGGGTGTGGAAGAAACAAGAAATGGTTAGAGAAGATGAGGGGTGCGTGAATGAAGTGCATCGGAAAGGAAGAAAAAAAAAAAAAAGCAAACAGGGAAGGGTGGAGAGAGAAAGAAATGAAGAAAACAATAAAAAAACAAAAAAAATTAATATTTAAAGAATTTAGATAGTAGAATAAATAATCTGTTGGAGTTGGTATTGAAAACTCAATAGCTAAAATAAATAAAAGTGTATTTTGAATAGGTAAAATAGATACCTTTGCTGGAGATGCTCTAAGCGAAATTAACGTTAACTGAGTTGGACTTCTAACGTTTAACATTTTTTTTCTCTCGCAAATACACAGTAGTTCAAGAGTCTCTCACTTTCACTGTTCATGGATCTCCCTTCCCTCTTTCACACTAAAGCCCTTTACTTCTGCGAATGGGCAAGTCCATTCGCTTCGCTTCTTTTCTTCTGAAGCATTGGGTTCGAGATGCAATTGCTGTGCATAAAAATAGAAGATGAAATACAATTGTTTATACAAAGTAAATGCACCGATAGTTCAGATGTTTATGTAGTAAAGACACGATTTTCATTACCAAGTTTCAATGGGGTTTTCTCATCTAAATGCTTCTCGATCAAAGAGACTCTTGGACTCATTTTGATGCCGTAAGATTCTTCTGAAATGCTTCCAAACAACGCTCTCACTTATCAAGCTTATTCAATGCCCACTTTAACAGCTCCAATGGCAATTTTTCAGAACTCGTATGAAAGAGGGAAGGGAGATAAACGGTAAAAAGTGAGTGAGAGAGACTATTGAACTTCTCTGTGTTTGGTAGAGAAAAAAATTTTGTCGTTAGAAGTTCAACCCCAGTTAACGTCAATTTTAACGTTAGAAATCCAACCCCAGTTTATTCTGTTCAGCATATTAAAGTAAACACGTGTCACGTGTCACTTAGGGCATTAGACTGATCGAGAAAAATTTAATGTAATCCGATTTAGAATTTCTGTCTTTAAAAATTTAAATGACGTTTGCGTGACAAGTTCGGAAGTTGGTCCCACCGTTATCGATTTCCGCGCGGCGGTTACTTTGAAAAAGTATAAAACAACAAAGGAAAAAATGTCAGATTTTTTCCGACACAACCACGTGCGCTCATCTCGCATGGTCCGCATGGGTTGCCACCTGCGACAAGTGCGATTATTGGGTAAAAGCTGGCTACGCACGCTCCACGGTGAAAAATGCCAAATTGCTGCAAAGTTTCGTCGTACGGTACCGCTGATGGTAAAATTAATGAGCTATTTTTTTTAATAGCATTTTTAGGTTTATTAGAATTCTTAAGTTAAGTTTTATCATAAAAAATAATAAATATTCGTAATATTTTAATTTAAACTTGATAGTTGAAATTTAAAACTTTTAATATTATTAATAATCATGATTAATTAAAATTGATCCTCCTTAATACTATAATGTGTTGGAAATTTTTGATAAGAAATCGGTCGTACGTTATAATAGTAGTAAGATTTTTGGTTACGTGAAAGTTAACATTCATGTCCACACAAAAATTAATATATTATAAAAACTAATTATTCATAGCGTCAAATTTTTTTCATTTAAATGAAGTAAAGAGGAAGAAAATTAGTACACTTAATTAAGTCAAAATATTATGGGCATGTTTGGGAGAGGACTGGATTACACTGCTGGTGAATTTAGATTTTTTCAAAAAAAAATTATTCCACTTTTATATTCATCACTACTTTAACAAACTTTTTTTACTTTTTATATCACATCAAATATTTTTTTATTACCATTTAAATAAAATACTCACTAAAAAACAATAATTTTCACTTTCTCATACAAAAAATTTACAACATTCATTCTATTTTATATCACATTAAAAGTTAACAATTCCCTAACCTTCAATCTCCTCCTTTGCCAAACACCCCCTCTATTCAATAAAAGGCTCAAAATATTATACCCAATTTATTCCTTTTTTTATTTCTGTCAAATGTTTTGAATGTTGTTGTTTTGTGTGTCGAATATGATGGGCTTCAACTGGTTTGTGAAGGACACAACTGCCATGAATCTCAAAAGCAAAACCCATGTTGTAGTCGATATATGGGCCTTAGATACTAGTCATTGGGTTATGTTAGGCCCATATTGAGAAGTCCACACTGCGGGTCCGACTTTGAACTTATTATATTCTGACATTAATGCCAACGTGGAAAATAAAATTTGTGGATAAAAAATAAAATTTGAAAATGATGCACTACTCATAATCATAAAGCCATGACAAAATAAGATTTAACAACGACCCTTTTTTGTTTGTTTGTTTTGTTCAGTGCTTCCTTAATTAAATAGTATTTTTGACAAAAGCTATTGACAGTTTTACTTATTAAAGAAGAGGCTAACAGCAGTGTAATTTCGGTATCATTTGTTGAGTATGCATTCTTCCCTGATGGATCCCATAAAATGTGCCATGCATATAAGAGAATTAAATAGAAAACTATTATTCAAATTATAGCAGTTCAACCTTTTGGCATGCATGTAGATGTAGTTAGCATAATCTACAACTACATATGGAAATCCAGGTCGCATAGAATCTGGGAAAATAACTCAAAGATTTTTGGTCATTAATGGCTTGAGACTTACTACCCATTACAAAAGCAAACATGCATGCATGACAAAGTGTTCAATGATTCCTCAAGGGAAGCATAAAATATCAAACTAATTAAGAAAAAGGCAGGTACATGGAAGGCGCAGTAGTGCTGATCGTAGGAGCCGGGCCTTCTGGCCTAGCAATGGCGGGATGCCTAACTCAATACTCCATTCCCTACGTGATTCTAGAAAGAGAAGATTGTTATGCTTCTCTTTGGAAGAAAAGAACTTACGATCGACTGGGTCTCCATCTAGCAAAAGAGTTTTGTTTTCTACCGCATAAGACTCTTCCTCCCGACGCGCCAACCTTCATGCCCAAAGATTATTTTCTTCGGTACGTAGATGGGTATGTCTCACAGTTTAAGATAAACCCTTTGTACCATCGCTCTGTTGAATCCGCATTTTTCGATGAAGTTGGAAAGAAATGGCGGATTGAAGCTAAGAACACCTTAGAAGGAAGTATGGAAGTTTACAATGCGGAGTTCTTGGTGGTGGCTACTGGTGAGAACAGTGAGGGTTTTATTCCTTCTCTGCCTGGGTTGGATAGTTTTCCAGGAGATATTCTCCATTCCAACATTTACAAATCGGGTTCAAAATATAAGTCAAAGGATGTTTTGGTAGTTGGTTGTGGTAATTCTGGCATGGAGATTGCCTATGACCTCTTAGACCATGGAGCTCGCACTTCAATAGTTATTAGAAGTCCGGTAATATTATTTTATCTTTCTCTCTTTTTTTTTTTTCTTTTCTTTTCTTTTCTTTGTGGGTTTATTTAACTACTTCATTGAGATCCATCTGTCCGAACAGCTTAAAACTTATTCTGACCAGTGCTCGAATTGGCTGCTAATTGGTCAAGAGATATTCTTTTGTTTAACTTAATATATTTGGATGGGAGTAATTAATAGCATCGATCATTTAGTAATTAGTAAATCTAACATGATACATATATGTCACATCCCATGCATGCATGTAGTCAATTATTCTATTATAATTCATCGCGCGACTTGCATGCAAAAGCTATTTGAAATCCATGTTTAGTTAAAAATAAAAAAAAAAATAGCAAGAGTGTTAATTTGAAAAAAAAAAAAAATCTCGTGCTTTTTAATAGTCAATGTATCTAACTATTGATGTGGATGTGATTGTAGTTTCATGTGCTGACGAAAGAATTGGTTCACTGGGGAATGTCGTTATTGAAATATCTCCCAGTTTACATGGTGGATGCTATGATTACAATGCTTGCAAGACTCGAATATGGTGATCTTACCAAGTATGGGATTCGTAAACCAAAGAGAGGCCCATTTGCTCACAAAACAGCAACCGGAAGATCTCCTGTTATTGATGTTGGAACCATTAAAAAGATCCAAGCCGGAGAGATAGAGGTATATATATATATATAAATCCTCATCATAACTACAATTATATTTTCTTTTTTTGTTCTAATCAACGATTTCCTTTTTAAGTTTTAACAATTTTGGAATGAACATATTTTAAGTATTACAACTCATTATAAACCGACGACATGACAGTTCATTTCATATGAATGACACGTGATACAATATGAGTGAAAATTTTAAGCAATATAAATTGACAAAAAAAAAAAGTTGCTTAATTTTTTTCACCCATTTTGTGTCTTGTGACACTCTTACAATCGGTTTGTAAAGGAATTATATGATCGTCATTTTTGGTTTACATTGTTGACGTATAATATCTAATATGCAAGTTTCGTCGCTCTCTTTGGCACTATTGATAGGTTGTCTCTGACATTTCGAGCATCAACAAGAACAATGTAGTGTTCAAAAATGGCACTGAAAAAATGTTTGATGCAATTGTTTTTGCCACTGGTTATAGAAGCGCTGCAAATAAATGGCTGAAGGTATTAATATATATATATATATATATTGGCTTATGTTGTTTTTGTATATATACCATATATATATTTACATTGGGAGAGAAAGCTAAGCTTAGTCTTGTTGTGCAGGACTATAAGTATGGTCTTAATGGTGAAGGGATGCCAAAAAATAGTTTCCCGGATCATTGGAAGGGAGAGAAGGGCTTATATTGTGCTGGTTTGTCAAGGAGAGGACTCTTTGGGGTATCAATGGACGCACAGGCCATAGCCAATGACATCAACAAGGTCTTCATTAGTGCCAGAAACTAGAGCCTTTTTTTTTTTTTTTAATACCCAGATCTCCCCCTATTAATTGCATTCCTAAGAGGAAGGAAATCCTCTTTTATCAATGTCTGTCTCCGTTTTCATTTATTTTTTTTGTTTAATTGCTGCACCCAGCAAATAAAAAAGGTGGCCGAAAATAAAAGATACCCTTGTAATGGCCCCATGATACATTNGATTTGTTGTTCTTATTATTTCCAATTTTTACCCATTTACATCAAAGCACGTGAAAATGAAATAAGTGGTAATTGATTAAAGTATTAAAGTAAGAGTCATGAGTTTAAATTTTTACTCCACAATTTATCTTTAATTTTAATTGAATATTTCATGTTTGTTAAAAAAAATAATGTTAAAAAGTTAACTAAATTAATTATTAATATTTTGAGATATATAACTAATTAACATATTAGAGTACTAACAACAGTTTCTCTTAAACCTCATTCTTTTTTTCTGGTGTAAAAAAAAATTGTTAAAAAAATATAAAAAAGTCATTGCAGCAGCTTTTCTAAGTGTTCCCTAAAGTATAGAAACACTAAGAGAACCACTTTTGATTCCCTCCTTTATCTAGGGAACCAAAAGTGATTCTCTTAGCATAATTTTAATATAAAAGGTTTTCTATTTTCTCTATCATTTATTTTAAACAATTTTTAATTAAGTTTTTCTTTCATCTTTTTCTCTAATATTTAATTTTAATAATATAAGAAAATAATAAGAAAAACTACTGTAAAACTTATTTCAATAAGAAAACAAAAAATAATTTGATTCATAAAAAAATATAAAAAAAACTGCTGCTAACGCTTTTATGAAATTTATCTCCGTACTGGGCAGTTTTGAAAGGTAGTAAAGTGCTATTTTTATTTCTTTCCTTTTGCATTTTAGTGGCCGGGGATAATTGGGCCTTGGGTTCTTCAATGCCCAAATTCAGCCCAATCCCGAAGCTTACACTAAAGTTTCCAAAGATATGAACTATGAAGACGTAAAAAAAGGCATAACCGCATAAGTAATACCTACCAAAGCAGAAAACGAAGGATTTTACTATCTGATTAAAATTGTCATATTTAAAGGCGTACATGATGTGAATTTTAAATAATATAATATCCAATACACTCATTAAATATGATAATTTTAAATCATAATCATAAATTGAAATAAAGAGTATTTTGTTTGAAAAGCAGAGCACTTCAGTAAATTATGGCCGTGTTTGTTAACTTTTTTTTAAAAAAAAAAAAAAAAAAAATTTAACATTATTAATATTTTTTATTAATTAATTTTTAACATTTATTTTTATATCACATCACTAACTTTTATTATTATTTAATTACCAAACTCACTAAATACAAAATTTTTTCATAAAAAAAATTTATAAATTTTTTTATTTTATATCACATCAATTACTTTTTATTATTATTTTTAAAAAATAAATAAATAAATACCCTTAAATAAAATTTATAGTGTCAAAGATCCTCGCAAATGTAAACATCTTTTGATTATTATTTATTTATTTATTTTAAATCAGAAAAATCTTCACATTTGTAAAGATCTTCTAACCCTGCACGTCCGAGCAGCCCTACTCTTAGGAAACACGACCTATAACTTATTAACCATCATCATTAGATTCATAATTAGCACATTATTATATTACTTATTAGCCTGTTTGACTTCGACATCCTTTTGTTCAAATAATTACATTTTTTTTTAAATCAGTTCAAATAATTACATGTGGCTGAGGTATGCACTTCCGTCATCAAATGCTTCAATAGCAAATTAACATTATTTTTCAGTTTGGTAAACAATTAGTCCCTTTTTTTTAAAATAATAATAATAATAATAATAAAAAAAGATAACATGAGATCGAACAACCACAAAGAGATGGACACCTTAACAACAAAGTCCGATAAAAAACGACAATACACAAACAGAAATAAATAATAAACAATAATTTTATTAATGATCTCAAAAAAATCAATAACAAATTAAATCTCTCCAAAACAAGCAGTTCCTCTTGCATGGTAGATAATTACCTTCAAATTTAACCAAAAGTGAACTGAAGAGCTTTTTTCATGACAATTACAATTTTTAGACAATAAATCGATAAAATTTAGATCTTAGGAAGTGGCTTGATTAAAGTTTATACCTTGGGAGCTTTAGAACATTCTTCCTTTTAAAAAAAATGCATTTTAGATGTATATAAGTTGAATAGAGTAAATTAAAAATCAGTTTAATTAATTAAATTATTTTTTTAAAAAAAAAAAGTTGTCCCATAAACAGTACTGCTTACCAAGGAGTACCAAAGCAGAAAAGGAGAGCACTTCAAGTCTTCAAATAACTTATTAACTTAATTATTAAATTTTTTGACATGGAAATTGGAATTAGGGGTCCCACGTATCCATAATTTGCGTTGAAGATCATAATTAACAAATAATTATATAACTGCTTAGCCTGTTTGACCCCCTTTTCATTCAAATATAAATGTGGGCTGATGTATGCACTTCCGTCATTGAATGCGTCAATACCAAAATTGTTGCTCTTTTTCAGTTTTGGTAAACAAGCTAGTCGTCTCTTGTTTTTTTTTTTTTAGTCGTCTCTTGCACGTTAGATAATCAACTCTAAATCATGGTTACAAAGGTCGTTTGGTTTTGAGGATTCAAAAGGTGCTATATATTTAAAAAACAATAATTTTAAAACATGTAATTCTAAAAACGTGTTTAAACATGTTGTAAATTCCTTTAAAATTGTGCATTTTTCATAAAACACTACTCTACTTGAAATTGGAAAACATAATTTTCTTTAAATTTTTAAATCACAATATTTTAAAAACATACTTTAAGAAAAGATATTTCTTGAATATCTGTTTTTTTCTTTTTTGGAAAGAAATGGGGAACTTAGTATTGACTATACGTGTTTATATGTTGATTAGTTATGTATATATATATTGTAAATTTCATTATATGTTTGTATTTTAAATACATACAAATGTCTAAATTAAACAAATAAATAGGAATAACTTTACTTACTCTATGAAAAGTCACATATTTTGCATTGTCTACTCCAAAATTTAAAATATCTTAATTTAATGTATCGAAGTTTTAATTAATTAAAATGTCTGTCTCATATCCGTTAGGATTTTCTGTTAAATCAGATGACAAATGGGTGAAAATGACATTTACATCCCTAAAATTTTTAAAATTACAAATTTACCATTAATTACAAATAAGAAATTATAAAAAAAAAAGTAGTAACCTCGTTAGGTTATCAGACCCGCGGCCGGAGTCTGTTGACCAACTTTTTTTTTTTTTGAATAAATACTCATCTCAATTTCATTCAATGATCATGAAAATAGAGTAGATTGTTTTAACAAAACAATGTCACAAATACAAGTTGGAATATCTTCCAACCAAATATCATCTATGACATGTTAACTGCAGCTCTGGCTAATTCATGAGCTGCAAAATTAGCCTCTCAAGGAGAATGAACGATTTGACAACTAGATAAAGATGCACTAATCATCTGAGCATCAGCCACAATCTGACCAAATCTGCTAAGGCATTGCCCTGAAAAATTCAGCGCCTTCACCACTTGAAGCGCATCGCCTTCCAATATGATGGCTGTATTTGTAAACTCCTTTAATATTACATTACATATTTTCGGCTTTTGTACACTGTGGTTGCAGGTGAAAAGTACGTCTGAGCAAAGTGTAAAAAACTGTGCATATAATTTTTCTTCCAATAATGCCCTTCAATGCTGTGCACTTGAAAACAACACTGATTTATTAAAAGAGGGCATTATTGGAAGAATTGATTTTTGTTAAGTTTTCAAAACCTGACCATGTGGTACTCTGGCCTACCTGATGAAGCAGTGCGATTTTTACGAGAATAAGTGTGGGTGCTATGAGTTTAACAAACGCACCCGATATCTTGCAAACCCAACTCTATGCTAAATTCAATAGCCTGAAAAGCTGTCAAAGCCTCAACTGCAACTGATTCTAGACACTCCATTTTAGTTCGACTTCTAGCTGCAACAATCAAGCCATTGTGATTTCTCACGATAATACCAATACCCAATCGCCCAACTTGTTGACCAACTTGTGATCCATGGGTCACTATTTTTTCTTTAAATTCAAAATTCAAAATTCAAAAAATTAAAGGTATTTAAATAATTTAACATTACTATTTTAAGATTTTACAGAAGATCCTAACAAATAAAGGACATTGTAACTAATTAAAACTTTAAGACATTAAAAAAAGAGATTTAAATTTTCAGAATAACATTTCAATGGGATAAGTAAGTTATCTCAAATAAATATGTAACATTGAAATCAACAATTTTCATGGACAAAAAGTTCAACAGGATACACGTGCATATATTTTCTAGTGGGCCCTTAATTCAAAATGTCAAATGATTTCTAAATGGAAGACGTATGAGGTTTTTTTTTCTTTTCTTTAATGTTTACCTGCTTCAAATTTTTTTTTTCCTAATCAATGTTTACCTGCTTCTTGAATGCGTTATTTTATTTTATTTTTTTCTAATTGAATGGGTTAAGAAATTGACCATGCATGCAGTAAGATTTACCCGACGTCATACTTTATTAAAGAAAAACAAAAGAGAGTTATTTATTTATTTTTTATTTATTTATTTTTATTTTTAAAGATGAATGAGTAATTTTGTGTTGATGAAAATCAATATGTCCATAAAGAAAAGAGGGTTACTACGAAGACTATCTCAATAGAATGTTTTGCTTCACATTTAGCAAAACTCATTCTCTATTTTTTAGTATTAATTGTTTTTTTTTTTAAAAAAACAATTCTGATTCATTCATTAATCAAAAAAATAGAGTTGATTATTACACCAAGAAAAAAAAAAGTTGATTGTTCTAATAAAACAATATCACAAATACAGCTTAAAATTTTTTCCAACCAATTTATGATTTGTTCAATTGGGGCTGTGACGAAACCATGGGCGACTTCCACTATGTTGGGTTGAACTCTCTCTCCTCAAATAATATTTTCTTTATTTCTTCATGTGATAAGCATTACGAACCAAAAACTCTCCCATATGTGTGTCCCTCCAAATTAAAATAACTTTTTGATTAAAGCAACTTATTGGTAGCTTGTTGATAACCCTACCTCTTCCTTTGTAAAAATTGGATTTAAAGAGATATCCAGTATTCTTTTTTAACATAAGGAAATAAGTAGGAAGTTGTTGGGGATTGGGCCCGGATCTACAGTTAGGCCCACATCTGATTCTCTTACAGCGTGGCCCATGCAGGTCTAGCCCAAGCCCATCCCTCCACCGAACCCTGGACATAAGGTTCGGCCGATGCGTTAGGGATCCTACCGAACCCCTGGGTCCGGTTCTGTATGTGGAGTTCTGCCGACCCCCGAGGTTCTGCTCCTGTCTACAGGAGCCTCGCCGACCCTTAAGGTTCGGCTCCCATACATGAGAGTTAACGATCTTTATGAAGAAGGGAACACACAGCCCATACATACATAACGAACAATTTATGATCGCGCGGACCTCGATCAATTACGCCGCGAGTTTCCCGATGCTTACAAAGCCCACTAAGGCATGACTGACGTGACAATCGGACAGGAATTAACATACCGTGGACCCACTACGCTTATGGCACGTGGAACAACATTTAATGGCCGCATGGGCATTAACAACTAAAGGGAGCCCAGGGGCCCACGGAAGGCTTCATTAAATGGGCATCGGGATGACTGCCACTATATAAGGAGGGGGATGGGTTCGGCAAGAGGTACGTACAATCAATAATACAAAAATTACTCTAAGTCTTTCTCTCAAAGAAAAGGAACTGACTTAGGCATCAGAGCTATCCCCCGCCGGCAACCCCGGCAAGCTCTTGTGTCTAACACTTTCTCTGTTCTCAGGTGACCTGCGCAGCCGGAGTTGGAAACTGTCTCAACAGAAGTAATCAAGAAAAAAAAAAGAAGGAAATAATCTGGAAGTGAAAATTGAGATAATATATAAATATTTTCATAAAGTAATGCTAGATGTCACCCCTCATGTCTTTATTGTGTCCCTAACGATTTGGCGTGGTTTTTAAAATTAATCACATAGTACTTTTAAAAGCTACATCAGTTTTAGGTAAAACATGGGTGACATTTAGGACCTGTTTGGGTTTGCAATTTCAAAAAATGTAATTTAAAACTAACGATTTTAAAATATACAATTTAAAAACATAATTTTTAAAAATGTACTTAAGCGTTTGGTAAAATCGCAGTTTAATATTTAAAATTATACGTTTTAAAAAAAAACACCAATTACTTGCGATTTTAAAACATAATTTTTATGCATTTTCAAATCATAATTTTTAAAAAACACAATTCTAAACAGTCTATTTTTTATGATTTAGTTTAAGACCATATTTTTTATCTACAAAATCAGAATCCTAAATGCACTTTTTAATATTACTCAATATTTGAACCTAATTGCATCAAAAGGAAAATGTTAGTTTTCTTATTCTATGCATCCAACTTTATTCAACTAATGTGTAATTTTTTTATTTTTTATTTTTTATTTTTTTTAACAAAAAAGAAGATAAGTTGAATAGAATTTGATGTTTGGGTCGAACACCTCACATCCCTCAATTGCATCAAACCTAATTACCATTGTTGTCATCGCCCGGTTCAATGTATTTGAAGTTTGTGCAATGTGAATTAGGGTTATTCTCGTCTTTCGGTCGCCCGGATTCTCCACGTTCGTTGGAAAGAGTAAGAAAGTTCCGGGAAGTAGCGACGAAGCAAAAGGCGTTCTTTGGTCAAAGTCAACCAAAGAAATGGAAAGGACAGGGCGCAATACATTACCCTGGATCTTGCAGAAAATTACCAGTGTGGACCTAATTTTTTTTTTTGCTTGACTGATAAAAAACATTGTATTGCATTTTGAGTGATGCCGGATATTTATTTTTAGTGTAATTGTTCAATAATGTTAATTTTTTTTATTTAACAATAATTAATCTAATGATTAGTTATGAGGGCTACATAAAATTTATTAAATAAATATTAAATAAAATTATAGTATCTAACATTTCACTTGCATTTTTATTAGGAAGGAGGATTAAAGTGATAAGTTGGAAATTCTATTTTTCTAATATTTTTCTTAAGCCTTAGTGACACTTAATATAATGTTTAATATATCTATTACCATAAATAATATTTAGTATTGCATTTTTCACAAAAGAATATAACCAAGAGCATGTATGGTTTAAGGTTTTGGATTACTAAATTGTATGAAGTAATGAAAGTAAAAATATATGAAATAATATTTAATATTGTGCTAATAGAACAATTATGATAATTTTTTTTTTCTGCTTTCCGTTAAATCACAAGATTCGCAATATATGCCCACTTTTTTTTTTTTGGTCAAAGGTTTTTGATGTGTGTTCATAATATTGTGTTAATAAAGTTTTAGAGAATACTTGTGATATTACAACTTTGATGCACTTACTTGAAATTCAACATTAGTGAAAAAATTAAGTAACAAAATATAATAATGTTATATACATACTTTTATCAAACTTTATTAACGTGACATGCAAATTAATCATTAGATTTTTTATATTTTTTTTAACAATGACTAATCCAATAATGGATTGACCGTGTCACATCAACAAGAAATATAAAAAGAGAATAAAAGTGTAATTCCTAAGAATTTTTTTTTTGGGGGTTTAACAAAGCCATATTTACGGGTATCATAGTTTTAGTGTTTTTTTTATTTTTCAATAATAATGTTTGGTTTATTGAGGAGGAGAATGGTAGCGAGGAACAACATATCATTGTTTTATTTTTGGTTTTATCAATAAATATGGGTTTGTTTGGTTGAAAGTTTTGAGGTTTTTGAGTTTTGAATGGTAATAAAAAGTAATTCAGTGATATAAAGTATAAAGAATGTTATAAATTTTTTGTTTGATAGAGTGATTGATGTGATATAAAAAGTGAAATTGTTTAAAAAGTAATTGATAAAATATAAAAAGTTGAAATATTTTGAAGTTAATTGAATTAATGTCATTTTCCTTTATTATCTCTACAAGTCTCTCCCTCTTTTAATGACCAAAATAATACCGTTTTCATATTCTCTCTATTTTCCTTGGCTATTAATTATGAGAAATGATTATTTTCATTTTTTTAACCATCTCTTATTCATCTCCATATAAAAGAGGTGTGCAAATCTACTATTAAATTTATTGAGATATGTAAAAGATGATTAAAAAAATAATGTGTAGCATTTTCCATTAATTATTCTTTTAACAATTGATATTTTGGTCCTCCCATGTATCTCTTTTTTCCCATTTACTTATAATTTTTTTTTGATATTTTGATAAAATCCACCCTCAATTTACCCTACGGCTAAACAAAATAAAATTTTCTTCCTTTTATTGGAAGACACACTTGTTATTATCATTCTTATTTGAATCTATTTTCCCAAAAATAATTCCCGTAGAAAAAAGTGTGTTTTATTAAGATGACATTCGAAATACAAATTGAAATTTTACCTTATCTTAAAAGTGTTTTAAAATTTTAAATTTTTTCAGACAAATAATCCCATATATCTATCATTAGTCATGTTACAATTAGAATTAGAGCAATAATAGTAACTTTTTTATAATTCAATTTTTTTTTTTTAGATTTCTAAAAAATTATTAAAAAATTCATTTAAAACAAATTATGTTATTGTTACTTAAATCTAGAAAAACAATTTTAGGGGTGTTTGGCAAAGGATTTGAATTGGGGTTATGGAATTGTTGACTTTTGATATAATATAAAGTAAAAGAAATGTTGTAAATTTTTTGTATGAAAAAATATATATATATTTTTTTTGTGAATATTTTATTTAAATAATAATAAAAAAAAAAATTAAAAAATAATTGATGTGATATAAAAAATAAAAATATTTTTTTTAAAAAAATCAAAGTTGATGATGGGGCATGCACTCCAATTCCTTGCCAAACGTCCCAAAAGAAAGTAAAAGTCATCTTATATACGGTAACTTTATCACACTTCTATTCTACTAGACAGTCTAGGCTCCAGAGGAATGTGGCAATGGAATCAACCTTTTATTTATTTATTTATTAATTATTTTAAACAATGATTTATTCGAATATTGATGGGCAGGTGTACGGATGCAACATTCGGCATTCGGCCAGGTAGGGAAACACAGGCACAAGCGTAAATGTATGCAACAGAGAGTCCAGTTTGGTTATTGTAACATAGCCGCCGTCTATTAAAACTCAAGCTCTTCCCTATTTTCTTCGTTTTTGAATTTTCGTTGCGTCCAGCTCTGTTCCATTTGGTTCCTGAGTTTCCCCAAAAGCTCAGGACCTCCAAGCCCTTCAATCTCTCACAGCGAAACCCTAGAACAATTCGGTTAACCCAATTCCCAATCGCTTCCAATTCTTTTCCCATTTGTAGCTTTCACTTTCAATTCCACCCTCGCCTCTCCGCTTTGCTGTAATCTTCTGCGGGAATGGCTTTTCTAGGATTGTAGGGTTTCCCACATCGACTTTGCTAGTTTCCGAAACCACACTGTACCAGTTCTTCACCAAGCTAATCAAGATCGCTGATATGGCTATCAGGGTTACCTTTAGCTTCTCCGGATATGTCGCCCAAAATCTCGCCTCCTCGGCCGGCCTTCGGGCCGGCCATTGCCGGAACTTGCAGGAGTGCTGGGTTCGGTCCCGAATCTTTGGCCCGAATCAGAAGTCCGAGGTGGATCCATCCACCCCGGTCCGCAACTACCACTCCGATATCCGGCGGCCGAAACCGAAACCGAGACCGAGCCACTGTGCCGAGGGCTCGGCCTCTCTGTACGCGACTCTCGCCGGGGAGATACTCGGCGATAGTTGCAAGAGCCCGATCGTGTTGGGCCTGATCTCGATGATGAAATCGACGGTGTGCGCGTCGGGATCGTCGGCCACGGCGATGAGTGTTTTAGGCATCGCGCCGTTCAAGGCCCCGTCAATCTTGCCTTTCTTTCAAGGGTCGAAGTGGCTTCCTAACAGCAACGAGTCGGCGAGTGGGGTTGTGGATAAAGGTGGAACAGCGCAGTGTTGTGAGATTGCGGAGAGTGAGAGCGAGAGCTCTTTCGAACGCAAGGCGTTGGAGAAGAGCGGTTGGTTGTCCAAGATATTGAATTTCTGTTCGGAGGACGCCAAGGCTATGTTCACTGCAGTGACTGTGACCTTACTGTTCCGGTCGTTCTTGGCGGAGCCAAGGTCGATTCCGTCGTCTTCTATGTGTCCTACTCTGGATGTTGGTGACCGAATTTTGGCCGAGAAGGTAGGTGTAGCTCAAGCTCTCGAATTTGACGGTGAATGTTTGGGTATGGAATTTTTAATTGTGAATTGTTTTCGGGTTAGAATCTTTTTGGGGTATAATCATTGAGAAAGAAATCTAATTTGGTAATGGGTATAATTATGTGATCGGAATTGTTTGTTGAGCTTATGTGATTTTAACTTAAACCGATTAGGAAAAGTTAATTTCTTTCGAAGATTATTGTGTTTCCTTCATAGATTTGAGAAAGGTATTCGAAGTGCGTATGGGATTGGATGACTTAACCATTTCCATTCTTCTATGGGACAAGGATGCAATAGTTTTGTTTCGAGTTTACTGTTTCATCGTACATTGTATTCTTCTTTAGTTTGTAAAATGGTATATAGAGATGATAATTTGTAGAGAAAGCTGTTTGATTTGGTTGTGGATGCACAGGCTATAATTGATAAGATATATGAAATGTTTCAGATAGATAGGGGATATGACAGGTAGGCGTTGCTTTTTTTTGGACGATGGGCTGAATTTATTTCTTCTGTTTTGTGATACCACAGGTATCATATATTTTCAGGAAGCCGGAGGTTGCAGATATAGTAATTTTTAAGGCACCTCCAATCTTGCAGGTATGATATGGAATTTACTTTCAAGTGCTTTACTTAGAGAAAATTTCTCTCCAAATTGACTGGGAATTGCTGACTTTGTGAATCCTTTGCATTTTGCAGGAATTTGGTTATGGTTCAGGTGATGTGTTCATTAAAAGAGTTGTAGCAAAGGCTGGAGACTACGTTGAAGTAAGAGTTCATATATATTTAATTAAGTACATTTATGTCTTGAGGTCTTAGTTCTTCTTCTCTTCTTCTTTTCATTTTTTACATGCAAATAGAAATCTTTATAAACTTTATATCATTTTCTTTCCATTTTCATGTGTAAGAAACAATTTCTTTACTTTATCTCTAACATCTTGGATCTTCCTGGCTTTTCATGTGATAGGTTCGTGATGGGAAATTATATGTGAATGATGTTGTTCAGGATGAAAATTTCATTTTAGAGCCACTTGCTTATGAAATGGATCCAATGGTAATGCCTTGTGTTCATGATTAAGTTCTTTTTTTCTTGTGTTGATTTGTTATCATATCCTTAAAATGTTTGAAGCATTTTGCTGGATTTGTTAACAAAGTCTTGTGCACTCTTCTGGTTGATTTTGCAGCTTGTGCCTGAAGGTTATGTCTTTGTGATGGGAGATAATCGCAATAACAGTTTTGACTCTCATAACTGGTAAGTCTAGAATCTTTCATTTCTGATGATTTTTTGGTTTGAGAATATGTTGAATTAGATGGGAAAGAAACATTTTCAGCAAGTGGCTTCTACAAATACTCCAAACATGATTGTGTTAACGTCTACACTATCACAAATTGATATTGGGAATAAGTGAGGATTGACATAATTTAAATGAATGTTGGTCTGTTGGTATGCGTTTCAAATTTGAATATATTTCCTGACACGTCGATTTGTTTTCCTTGTTGTCAGGGGTCCACTTCCTATCAAAAACATTGTGGGTAGATCGGTGTTTCGATATTGGCCTCCATCCAAAGTATCAGACACCATATATGAACCTCATGTGGGGATGAATGCTGCTGTAGCAATCTCGTGATACATTGCCCTCTGCTTGCAGGGGTAGGATCTTTGCTGACATCTTATTTCATCTAGATGGTGATTCTTTCATCTACTTGCCACTCATTTGGCTCACTATTGAGCAGTTGTGAATATTCAAAACTTTCCCATCATGGAACCTGCTTATCCTGGATTGGTTCTTGATGTGGGCTATCCTGTCCATCAGTGTCTCTTTTTTTGATGACGGCCTTAACTGTGGCCGGTGATGTATTTTTTGTCTATGTAATGACATGTTTAACTTTTAACATTACAGTGGAAAAAAAAAAAAAAGAAGAGAAAAAATTTCTTTTTCTGATTCCTTAATTTATATCTTTATTATGGATTGGGAAGTTGGCATGCGCTTTTACTGGTCTAGGAGCAGAGGCTTTAGGAGGAGCTGAGGATTGGTTCGAAACTCCTGATTCTCTTTGATGTTGTGATTAAAGCTCCCCTGAGGATGAATTGATGCAGGGATGAAGGCAGCCAGGTACTTCACACTCGTGCTGGAAGCCCATCAATTTATTCATACAGCCTCACCTCTGGTTGACCAGCTAACCATCTAAAGATGGAGAATCTTCTTGGCAAGTGGGGTGGTTCTCGGTGGTTGCAATTTTCCCTTGTTTATGTGCGGCTTTGTGGTTTAGTCAATTGTAATGGTTGTTGGTTCAAAGTTTGTCATCAATGTCTACTTTTTGAATCAATTTAGCTGCATAAAACAAGAAGCCATTACACCTAAATGTCTTGGTTGTTTGTGTCTGCTTTTGTGCTGTAATCAGCCTTATCCTTTTGCTGGTGTGGGCCTCCTTCTGCTGTGCATTTGTCGGTCAAAAGGATAAGAGGAAGACATTCTCACTTGGTCTCATATCTTGTTTTGCCTTAACTTTCACCATTTTTTTGTTTTTTTGATGGGTTTTTCTGATCGACTTTTACCCTTGTTGCAGCCTGTTCTTTATATCTTTTCTGTAGTTTCATGTGAGCAACATTACATTATGTGTCTCAAAATTTGCTGTTGATGCAAAGTGTAGGACTAGTTAATAACTTAATAACAAGAGAGTGGTCGTAATAACATTAGCGTATGGAACCTCTGCTTTGACGTAACCTTTTTCTTTGGGTCCACATGCATCTCACCCACAGGCTGTAGACAATAACAGTAGACCAGCGACCTTTGCTTTCCACAACACCAAACAAAGATTGCTACCATGGATTCCTTTGATGGACCCGAAAGGGGCAGAGCCTAACATCAATCACTGTTACTGTTAGCAGATTGATGGGGTTTTGCTTTGTAAACAGTAAGAACTCTGAAGGAACAATAGAAATAGTAAAATGTGAATCCTCCCGCAACCAGGCAACAAGCTAGAAGTGCAACTTACACTTTTTAGGGTCCAAATTTTACATAAAACAATTTTTTTAAAAAAATAATTTTGTTCTGAAACGAATTTCGAACAGATGTAGAAGTAGAAGTACCATACCATGTTGCGTAGGAGCTCTTGTGAATAAATGTTGGGACACAGGAGCCAATACTGCAATAGAATCGCGTGGCAAGTGGAAACTGACAGCCCTTTTATTGGGCCAAATCTGTTGTACTGGGCCTTAGACCCATTTCACTTTGCCTTCAAGTGTGTCAAATCTTTTCACTTCCCTTCAAATCTTCAATACTTTTGCTTCTTTAATGAAATTGATTTGAGAATGAGATATGCTATCTCTTTCATTTCCTATTGATTATGTATTTATTTTTTTTCAAACTAACCATTGAATTTTAGGATCTATACAAATTTAATGGTAGACTTGATAAAAAAAAAAAGGATGAGAGATGGATGGGAGACGAGAAATGCAAATTTTTATTTTTTTTATTTATTTTTTTTAAAACTCACCATAAAACTTGTAGGACCCACGTTAAAAAAATTTGGATGGGAGATGACAAGATGCGGTCTCAAACTATTTTATAGAGTTTATAGAAGTTGGCTTCTCAACAAGTACAACAACCACATAGATAAGTAGCCACAATGTTAAAGATCACGTATTAAGAAATGGAAGATTAAAAAGATACTATGTATCAAAGGAGCAATCCTGAGCCATATGAAGCAATGCTTCTTGAAATTATGCAAGTCTTAAAGCAATTCTAATTGGATATGATGAAATCGTGTCAATGCATAACATTGCCAATGAAGAATCAATCATAAATAATGCGAAGCAACACCAAACCAAAGGGATTTACCTACATTAAAGCCTGGAAAGGAATTTAACTATCTATGCATACCAGAAACAACATCTGTAGTAATTCTGCAGGAAAAACAACAAATTACTAGCACACAACACTATCAATTCTCATCAACAGCATCTGTAGAAACATCTCAAAATCTCATTAATTTGGACAGATATGCCTCTTAAAGCAATATCTCCTCTGTAATAAAATTAGTTTAATATGGTATTGATGCTGAAACTTAATCCAGTGAAAGGCCGTCTAATCCATAGGTCCAATTTCTTCGTATAGTGTCAATCTCACTCACATGACCCACATCAGGATAATTCATATGATTTCAACTCCACTTTTAAAGCCACCTAAAAACCCTCTTCCCAACATGAGAATGCATCATCACTTTCCAATTCTCAGTAACCCACAATCCAAAAAACTAAATTCCATTCCTCTTAAATTGTAAAACTTCTTTCCACAGATGATTGACATGCATAAATTAAATGAAGAGCATCCAACTAGAAAGAAGAGTAGGGCTAAGACAAAAGGACTGAAGATTGAGTCCAACGATGACCTTCGCAATACATCAATGTCTCATTCCCCAATACCATAACAAGCAGGTTGCATTTCAATGTAAAACAGAGTCAGATATGCATTGCTTAGTTGCCAAACCCAAATTCAACACAAAATAGCACACAGTAGCAAAAAGATAACAAGGCCAACCATTTTTCCTTCAAATTAATGCTGTTCATGTTCCAATCAAGCTGAACTACCTAAAGATAAGAACTTAATTAGCAGTAAACCTAAAGATAAAGATTACAATGAGATAACCCAAACCCAAACCCTAACCCTACCAACTTCTATCTTATTCTTAAATATCTAACCCAAATTCTGATCATCGCAGTTTAATTTCCTCTTAGACATTAGCCGAGTGATCTTCTGCTGGAGCCCTTGTTGTTGTTGATTTGCGTATGAAATTGAAATTGCACAACTTCTTGATCCTCTTGCAAAGTATGTCAATCACAACAACAATCGCAATCAGTGCATTGAAAGTACATACTAATATTACGCCCAACCTGCAAAAACGAACTAAAACAGGATCCGGGGTCACCAAACACAGTGCAAACACATAATTAAATGCCATGAACGTGACTGCGATACACATGGCTGAGGTCAAAAGCCATGTCCCACACTGGCACCTGAGATCAAATCCAGTGATGAGCAAAAGTAAGACGCACACAGATGCACAGAAAGAGGTGGTATTGACACATAAGAAGACTAGGTAGTTATCTGGATGGTTTTTAGATAAAACCGCTTCGCCGGCTTGATCCCTGCCTGCATTTCCTTGCCAAACGCCACCGCCTGGTGGGCTCATCACAGCTTGGAAAGCCATGATTGCAATCACAGCCGCCACTACCATCCATGACCCACGTGCTGTCATGGTCAAATTTCCCTGAGCAGCTGGCTGTACGGACTGCACTGGTCGTGGTGCATCAGCACGAATAGGTCCAATACCACACTGTGTCGGTGGTGGTAGGGAAGAATTTAGATCCGTTGATCTTCTGACACCGGCCATGTTCTCTTCTTCAACGTGCCTTCTATCGATCCTGAAACTTGAACATGAATTTATAGACAAGGGACATTCAATGTGGTTGGTCGAAATTCAAATCCTTTAATTACATCGGTGTTTATGCGAGAGCCTCCTTCCTACGGGTTCCCCCACCGACCATACCCAAAAAAAGACAATTTCCAGTCACAGAAGCAAACGACAATTTCCAGTAACCATACCAAAAAAGGAAAATTTTTCTTTTGACTCACCAAAGAAAGAACCCAGAAAAAGGAACTGTCCTCCACCCCACTCCCTCCGCGTAATATTTTATGACGAAGAAACATATATGCGGTTTTGTTTTCGCTCCTGATTGGTCCGCTACTTATCTCTCTCACACACATTTTCTCTCTTTTTCTCGATCGCCATTTTAATTTCCACGAAGTTTCGAATCTTTCTTTTTCTCCGATTTTTTTTTCTTATTTTTATCACAAGATTAAAATGTTAATCTTTAACTTGATCGAAATGACAAGATTTTTATATCATTTAGCAAATGGATTTGGCTTCGGTGGTGTAAACAAAATATTAGAAGAGATTTTCTATAGTTTTTTCGTTTAGCCAAATATTCCTTAACAAACGAGAAATATATATATATATATATAGGTGATAGGTATTGTAACCACGGAATATATATATTTATTTATTTATTTTATAAGAAAAATGTTGGAAAACCTATTTTTATTCTACTTTTATCATTCTCAATTTGCCTTTTTTTTTTTTTTTTTTTTTTTTTTTTTTAAATTCAATAAGGATAAAAGGGGGTTACAAGGGAGGATAATACTCAATTTGCTTATTTGGCACTACTAATCCGTTATTGTTAAAAAAAAATATTCAAGAATTAATTGAGAGTGCCACATTAATAAAATAAAATAAAAATGTGTTATATAATATTATTCTTTTACCAAAGGTTGATCTAAGAGCTATTACACCCTACCACACCAGTGGACATTATTGTCATTCCAACACTTGTCGTTAGCTTGTACGACGACGACCAAGATTAGACGAAAGTGGAACTTCCTAAAGCGAGTATGTGATTCCAATGAGTAAGAGCACTCACATTAATTGGGTTTAACAAAGTAATTAAAAAACTATTTTGGCTAGTTTTGTAGCAAAAAATGCCTTACATTTAGCTTAGCAAATTGACTACAGATTTGCTGAGCTACTAAAGTGCTCAACTAATTTGCTGAACACAATTGCTCATTAATCTATAATTTATATTGATAAAAAAAAAATCAATGAGATTCTCTCTCTTCTTTGAAAATAGGAAAAGTAGATAAATAATGAATATTTTAAATGAAAAAGTGAAAGTAAATAGCTAAAATATTGAGCCGGATGTAAGTGTTTTGAAAAAATAAGTAATTAAAATAGAAAAAAAATGTATTCTTTAATTAAATATTTATTGAGTCGGATGTGAGTGCTCTAAACATATATTTTTAAAGTGGTTCAAAATTTTTGAATAGGGTCAAGTAAAATATAAAAAACTAATTGATTTCGTGATAAGATTGAATATAAACGCATCTATTCTGAAACAGGATATGATCTCCTGTAGTCCTGTGCATTAATTAATACACATTATAGGGCGAGAATAAAAAGAGGTGGCCATTTCTTAAAGCCAACAAAGTTGTCATTTTAGGCATTAAGATACAGGCTGTGGAAGCCCTGAATGGGATCGAAGAAGGTCAATAAGTCAAACCGCACATAAAGCAAGTATATATAGCCAGTTTTTCAACGTAATGTGATGCTACTCGATCTGCATTAATATCAGATGCCAGCTGATCGATGGGATAATTAATCAACGAAACTTCAATCTCTTTCTGCAAAGAGGAAATTGCTTCCAAGCCAAGTCTTAGACACTGACAAAGAATCTGTTTGACACTGTTTAAAACTTGGCTTGGAAGCCATTCCCTTTGCAGAAAAGTCCAAAAGAAGTTGAAATGGAGTGATAACTTGGCTGTACAGAGGGAAGTTTTTTTTTCTTAGTAACGCAGAAGATCAAAGGGATAAAAAGATAGGGTTCGTGCCTTTTATTTTGTCGAAAAATGATTAAAAAAAGATTATACTTTATTACATTTTAAATTGACGTTGCAGTTTGCACTATCAATTATTGAGAGTAGTGATAATCAACAAAATGAGATACAAAATGTAGTTAATAGTATTAGTTGTTCTTTTTCTTTTCTTTTTTTAATATAAAACTCAATATTACTCCAGCGAGTCATAATGTGGCACGTTACTAGCTAGTACACTTGTGGAGTTTTTCTCCTTCATTAACCCGACACAATGTCCTATTTTAGTATTTTATTTTGTAGTTTAGATTAAATTTTACAGGTTTAATAGCGTATATGTTGATAGTTTTTTTTTTTTTTTTTTTCTGTTTTTTTGATAGTAGGATTAGTAATAGGCCACCTACAAAATACAAAAAAATTGTCAATGAAACCCATCGTCTCTAGGGGACTAGAACACTTTGATATTAAGTCCGTACATTATTTAGCAACATAAATCAATGAAAAAGATTGCGAGTGTATCTAAGTGTGATCTTCTTTCTTTAGGGAGAGTGCTCCATTTTAATGTGAGTAGATCATGAATATGATGCCTGAATGCTTACCACGTGACAATCTCAGATTTTCTTGATTACTGTTCAGTTACTTTTCATGTAGTTTGAGTTATTCTTTATGTAAGAAGCTTGTGCAGTTATTCTCCAAATAGTAGAGTATTTGAGTGGATCCACCTATAATTTATATGTCCAACATTATATGTTGTAACTTTATTTAAAATTTTAAATGACACGGAATCAATGCAACAAAACAAAAATTTGACACTAAAATGAAGAAGATGATATTCCAATCCTTCATGTCTATGGCGGTTCAGTTGATAAAAAGAAAAGCTAAAAGGGCAAGTTTTTCCTGTCAAGGAAGAGATGAAGAAGAGGGAAGTAAGAATTGAGAATGTTGCTTAAATATATGATGGAAACGGCCATTAAGCCAAGCGCATATGAAAGAAATCATGGAAGAAATTCTCTAATTAGTAAGAGGAAAGGTCTTGATGATTGAGGGCTAAAAGTAATGGACCGTGAATCATCCTTAAAGTTAAAGAGTTATGATTCAGCCATGGCCAACACTGGGCCCATGGCCCCAAATTGATCTTAAAGCCCAAAAATAATCTTAAAAGAATAGAGTGACCTAAAAAAGTAGTAAGGAATCGGAAGGAGGAGACCGGGAGCCGGAGCGCCCGCGGCGCCGGGCGCGCGAAGGAGTTGGCCCTGAAACTAATTTATGGTGTTAAAATTTAATAATTCTTGTATATACAATTAGTATTATAATAATTGTGTTGTCCTCGTTTTATTTTAAATTAATGAAATTTTAGGTGATCTTTTTTAGTCTTATTTATTGATATATGAAGAAAACTCTCCTTTAAAGAATCGCGTGGCAAGTAGAAACACAGCCCCTTTATTGGGCCTTTGGGCCAAATATGTTGTATTGGGGTCTTAGACCCATTAATCATATTCATTTTTATCACACTTGCTTTAAACTGACTGAGATGACATTTGTTGAATAACATACTTAAAAAAAATAATGAGTAATACTTGTTGTTGTTATAGTTTTTTTTTTTTCGCTCTTATTATTGTATATGTAAATAAAGATGAGTCCTACATATATAAAAAGAAGCTCTTTAATATATATATATATACACCAAAATAAAAATAAAAGATGGACTTAAACTTATTCTTTAGATTTTAAACTTATTTTCAATACTTTATTCCAACGTAAGAGGTTTTTGTTGGGAAATATTTTTAACCAAATCATTTTTTTGAAATATTTTTTAACGTTTGGCTTGTATGAAAAATGGCATAAAGACCTCCTATGGCGGCAAACGACGATAGATTCAGGCAAACTTCAATAGCAATCGAGAATGAATTGCATGAAAGAGTGTGAGCCAAAAAAAAAAAAAAAACCTCAAAATTAAGAAATTGTTTACAATTTTAAAAAATATAAATAACATTAAGAAAATTAAAGATAGTTTTTCTAGTCAATTGAAATTTTTTTTGGTTTGACCATAATTTTCAATCATACCAAACATTAAAAAATAACGAAAACATTTAGAAAAAAATATTTTACATTTAAACAAACAAATAGAATCTTAGTTGATTTACTTATAAAAACAAAATAAAAGTGGAAAGTGATAGTAGGGAATTCAACCGGGCCACCAAATATCTTTAATTATTCTGATCAGGATGTCTCATAATCCCTCATATGGATTGGGCTTACGTGCTGTAGAAAAAACTACAGCACGTAAGCTGTAGAAAAATGGAGGGATGAAATTTTTTTGCAAAAAAATTAAAATGCATCCAAACCTCCATTTTTTCTGCAGCTTACGTGCGTAGTTTTTTCTAACGGCAGTAAGCGCAATCCTTTTTATTTTTTGTAATTTTTCAACCGTAAAAGCGGTAAACCAAATCTTTAACAAAAGAGTAATACTGCAGAATGCATCGTTTTCCAACACCTGCCCTTAACAACGACGACGAAGAGTCGGTAGTCGAACCTCAACCTGCTAGAGCGAGTCTGTTGACGACACAAGCATGACGAGCCATGGCCCTGTACCACTGTCCCTCCTCCTCCTCGTCCTCGTCGTCCTCGTCCTACACCTCCAACTTCCAACACCAATTCAATCTTTTACTCCTTTAAACGCCTCGACCTCGACCTCAAACTACCACCTACAGGTACGTCCCCGTCCCTCGGATCTCGTTTTATTCTTCTTCTCCAAACTCTCTGTCTCACAGTATTTGATTTTGTGCAAATTTAGGATGTTGTGAAGAAGATATCGGTGGTGCAGAGGTGGGATTCGAGGGACGTCAGGGTGTCGAGATTGGATCTGAGGAAGCTCCGGTTTGCGAGTGCTCCGCTGTACGAGTTTCGGGTCGGGTTGGGCAAGACCCAGTTGGTGGTCAAGTTCTCCGACGAGGTGGGTTCCTGGAGGAAGTTCAGAATTGGGAAAAGCGATTTTGGGTCTCTGGTGAGTGAGGTTGGTGCTTTGGGTTTGCTCGATACGTTCAAATTGGAGGGTCCGTTTGAGTTGCGGGTCGGTGGTGATGACAAGCTTTCTCTATTGTTGCCGGTACGGAATTTTATACAGTTTTCAGCCTGATTGTTGCTTCTTCATTTTTTTTTTTTAAAAAAAATTTTAATATTAGCTCTGATTTATTAGTAATGGTTCCAAATCTGAATGTCTTAAGATTGGGTTAAACCAAATACCAAATTGTTTGTTTGTGGTTTATGCACGCATAATTGCTGTTTATTTGTACATAGATAAATACTGATTACCTGTTCTTGTTGATTCTTAAATGTAAAATGCCATCGGTGCTCAATTAGTTCTTTTTGATGTTATGTAAGCAATTAGTTTTAAAACAGAAAATATATGGAGATTTTATTTTGCGTGCTCTTGCTTGTAAATACTGTCGTTTTATCTTCCGCTGGGATTTGTCAGTGACTTCCATTCGACAAAATTGCTTTTTGTGTAAATTGTGCTGTATCAGCAGCATCTTATGCTTTCAGGATTTGTAGCAAGAAGTTATTTAGAAAAAGTGTTATAAATGCAGCTATAGATCAGTCATCACTTGAAGTTTATTAGCACAAGAAGAAAGGTTGTTGTGCCTTATAAACTTTAAATGCTAGCTGTTATGCAGCTGCATGTAGTTAAGATTTTGATGAAGATCATGGTTGTTCTGAGGCCAGGAAGGACCCTAAGCTCCCTATGTGAACCTTCTTTTTCTTCTGAATTGCATTTCCTGGTCACTTTTTGCTGTGGTTTGTTATCCAAATCTGTGCTCTTTTGTATCTGATAACTTCCCATGTTTTGCTCTCTGTGTGCGCGCGTGAGAGAGAGAGAGAGAGAGAACTATGTGATACAGATCTATTTGGGGCTTTGAATTTTGGGTTCTGATTTCTAGACTTGTTTGTTTCTTGGTGGCTAGACACTTTGATCAAGCACTAAAATTTTGATGATCCAAGATAAAATGGGCACTTCTTTTTTGGTGTATGGGGGCTGAGAAATTGAAAAGATTTATAGTCAAGGTGGCTAGAGCATTTTACTTTGTTCTAGATTGTGAGAATCACTCTTGAGTTTCATATATCACCTTTAACTACTTTTTTTTTTTTCCTCATAAAACATCTCCATGTCATCGTGCTCTGTTAAGCTTGTGGGTAGTTGTGATAAAATGTTATTGAAAACAAAAACCAAAAAAGAAAAAAGAAAAAAAAAAGGAAAAAAAAAAAGAAAAAGAAAAAGGAGGACGACAAATTCCAGAAAGTGTCTTGTAGAGGTCATTTGAAATTGCCTTGGTGGCAGTATGATGAAACAGATAACCTCAACAGACAAGGGCTTTTATTTATCTATTTTGCTGACTAGATTTGTTTGATAATATCCAGCTATATTCATGGATTGACATTCAATCGTTGATGTGTCTGTCACTCTACTTTTTTTTTTCTTTTCAACTGGTAGTTTTATTAATGGCTACGGTTATTTGTCTGTATACAAGAGTGATTCTTTAGTGCTACTACTGACAGTCTGGCATTTTTGACCTTTATCTCCAGATGAACATTTCACATAATGGTTTGACTCGAATACTTGTTGGTGAAGGCATCACAGTGGAAGTGAGAAGAGCTCAAGAAGTCTCTCTGTTTCACCCATCTGGTCTTGGTTTATCAGTGAATAGAAGTCTTGTGATTGACAAAGAGAAAAGTGAATTGTGGCCCTTTTGGCATTCTATGTGCATCCCATTAGTTCCTATACAAGTTTTAGGGGCTGCATCGTTAGTTGCTTTTAGGACTCGAAATGCTGATGCCCACATTAAAACTACATTAATTTCCAAGGACACGATTGAGTTGCTGCCGGAAAAGTGTTACAATAGTCATGTCTACAAGAAGTGGACTTGCCCCATTGATTCTTTAAGCTCAAGGATCGCTATCCTGGAAAGAGTTTTGAGCAAATTTCTTGGTGATAGAATACGTCAAAATCGGTCCGGATTCCTCAAAACTAAGATTAAGGCATCTGCTATCATTCGCTTCCGGCTAGAACTGGAAAGGGATGTCAGAAACAACGACACTCTCCATAGTAAGTTGGCGGAATGGAGAACAAGGCCAAGTGTTGAACGAATATGGTTTGAGGTCCTGGCAAGAGTCGACAGAGAGAGGCTGAAGCCCCTCTTGGCTAAGAAGGTGAATCCTTTCATTGTAGCAGATTCAGTTTCATGGAGTAATTTAATGTCCAATTTGTCTTTTACACAGTTACAATCTGTCCTTGTCCCGCCCGACGCTCTTACACTGGATGTGAAGTGGTAGGATGAGGGATTGTATATGATACATGTATAAAGAGCACTCTTGATTGATTTTGTACAGAGGTTCAAACTTTTTAACCAGAAAACGATACAGTGAAATCACTAATGTGCTTTCGTTTGAGTCAGATCATGTTATGACTCGAGCTTAATATGATGGGGGCATGATTGTTTCTGAGTTTTCTTGAAATTTTTGCTGTGAAGCTTGGACTTGCTTGTATGCATAATTGCATATATTGGGTCAATGGGTGACTAATAATTTCATAGTGAAGAGTTCCATAGATCAATAGAATATTCTAGGACAACCTTAAGAAGAGACTAATGTTATTTAATAGACTAATATATACGACTGTCATAGAATTTGGAAGACATGGCAATGAAAATGATTCCCCCTTTTTTTTTCTTTCTTTCTTTTTTTAAAGTGGTGGTTCAGGGTTAATTTTCATTAATATGAAAGTCGTATAATATCTTATTAAATAACATTATCTTAACATCTCTAAACTGTGGACATTTCAACCTTTCCCCCAGCATCACCTTGCTTCATTTCCACCTTCTTGTATCTATACCAAGATGCACACATCAAATACACCCCAAAGTTCACCACGCTCACCCCTGATAATAACCAGTAGAAGTAGTTCAGCTTATCTCTGTTCAGATTATTGTTGGCCAACCACCCACCACTCACCTTGTTCACCACCTCCACCACCACTGTGCTCAGGAAGTACCCAAATGCCACTGAACACCATGAAATGGCTGTGCTGAGTGATTTCATACCAGCTGAGCTCTCTGCATAGAAAAACTCTAGCAGCCCAACTACGGTAAACATATCTGCAGCTCCAAATATAGCATATTGGAAACCCAGCCAAAACAGACTCATTGGCAAAGGGAGAGTACTATCAACCATGTTATGTTGGATAGCCACAGACTTGCGGCGGGTCTCCACCAATCCGGCGATTGCCATGGAAACAGCCGAGAGCACTAGCCCGATTCCAATTCGCTGGAGGTGTCGAATTCCGGTGGGAACTCCCGTGATTTTTCTGGCCAGTGGGACAAAAACCTGGTCGTACAATGGAAGTAAAATGAACATGAACAGTAAGGGGATTACTGGGAGTGAGGGGGCGGGCACTTTAAAGCCCAGGATATTGGGGTTCAAGGTTGTGCTTTGTTGGACTGAGAATGTCTGAAGTTGAGCCAAACATGTGTTCATGAATACGGTGCTAAGTATAATTGGTAGCATGCGAACTAGAATCTTTGTCTCTTCAACTTGTGTCACCGTGCACAGGCTCCAGGGTCCTTGCTTGGTTGCTGTTGATGCATCATTGGTGCTCCTTATGATTGCTGCCCGGTCTAAAAATCTGTGAAATAGAGTGGTGTGTTTATATATTTTATAAGTTTCACTTGGAAGAAGTTAAAAAATTTACTGTTAGGGTAGCATTGAAAATTTGGGATAGGAGGATTTCTTGTAATTGGCAGCCTGAATTTCATATGATTTCACATAAAAGGAAGTTGCAAGGCTCACTTACCTCGGACGGTCCGGAGTGCTGAGTTACAACTCCCTTTATGTGAAATTGTCCAAGCAATTCAGACAATCAATTGTAAGGAATCATGATTCGAAAATATGATAATATAATATACCTAAATTGGTCTGTTCTTTGTAAAATTTCATCATTCATTCTTGTTCCTTTGCCATGAACCTCAAGTAATTCCTCTGCATTTTCTGGAATCTGAAGTTTTCGGTTTCGGATGGCAACCACAAATACCTGAAATAAAATAACAAAAGATATTAATTAATATTTCCTAAAAAAGGTTTATTTGTCTTGATTCTGCCTCGTAAAGGATCAGTGGAGGTGTTACTAAGTAATGTTAAAAGGAAGACTTAGGTTATGTTTGGTATGTGGAATGACTATTTCATGGAATAGCCTATATTAAAAATGAAATGAGTAAAGTAAATTAGCTTTGGAATAACCATTTCAATAGCATAATGGAATGACTATTCCTTCAATTGAGGGAATAATCATTCCTCTTAAGTTGAAAAGAATGGTTATTCCCTCAATTAAAGGAATAACTATTCATTCATGACCATCGGAATGACTATTTCAAGGCTAATACATTACACTCATTTCATACTTGATAAAGGCTATTCCATAAAATAGCCATTCCTCGTACCAAACATGTCCTTAACCTTTTTTTTTTTTTTTTTTGTCTTCTCAAAATTAATGTAATTTTTAAAATTACCATTGAATTTGTGATAGATGATTATTAAATTTTGATTTAATGGTGATTTTAAAATATACATCAATTTTGTGAGGACACAAAGAAAACATGAATCTTCCTTTTAGCATTACTAGTGTTATGTGCACATGTGTCATATACATCTATTTATACACTTCTTATTTTATTTGTGAATATCACGTACGTTTAATTATTATATTTATTAACTTTAATTCAAAATTAAAAATCCCAATAATTTGTGAGGTAAAAGTAGTACATATACAAAGAGAAATGATAAAATTATTCTCTATCTTATTTTTTATCGTTTTACCCATCTCCGTACAGTGAATGGGTGAATCCACCATTAAATTTGTGAAACTCACATGTCAGTCCCACCAATCTAATGATAAATTTGCAAAAGGGATAGTTGCAGGATAGTTTAGAGAATAAAATAAAATGTAATATCTTTTAATATAGCATGTTTTACAGGCAATCCGATCAATTAGCTATGTTTACCTACCAGATGAAAAATTTCTTTCAACTCAATTTATAAAATTACTGTGTGTCTCTTGAGCATGTGATAAGCGTATTCTTTTTTAATAGTTCTATTAAAAAATTATATGTGATTTTCACATGTTAATTAAAAAATTATATGCTTCTCACATGCTAAGGGGCAAAACACAATTTTATAGATCGAGTTAAAGAAAATTTCTTCAACTTAATTTGAAAGAAATTTCTGTCCCGGAAATGATATAGGCATAATATAACAACGTTGGTATAATTTTTGTAGTGATGATTAAGGCACTACAATTTCCTTAACAATTAAATTTACTTGGTTAAATTTTTTTCACAATCTGGTATATATTACCTGCAGAATGCGAAGTAGTGGGCTTCCCATGGGCACATTATTCCGGTATAATGACTTGCCCATGCACACAAAAACGAGTGCAAATAGGACGGATAGAGCGCATATACCAAAGCCCAAGTCCCAGCCCCGGTTGGAGGTTATCCATACGATAAAAGTGACGCCGAATATAGCTCCGACGGTGAGGCTAAACAAGAACCAATTGAAGAAGCTGGAGAGTTTAGCTGCCTCCTTTGGGTCATTTTCGTCGAATTGGTCGGCTCCCAAGGCAGGCAACGCCGCCCTAACCCCGCTGGATCCAAGGGCAACCATGTATAGGCCAGCAAAAAGGAATGCGGTTTGGCTTGTATTTGCGGCCTCGCATGTGTGTCCAAGGGCAACACTTTGACCTTTGCATGGGAAGGGCCTTAGTTGCTGGAAATGTGCTTGTACTGTTAGGAGCCCATATCCCTGCATAAGCATCATAAATCATACAATTTTAAAAGGATTAATTGAATTTGAAATTTGGAAGTTTGTTAAGCCAAAATTACCATATTGACTAGCCACAAAACGACATCCACCAATCCTACTACGTACCCGGTGGGTCTATAAATTATGATCTACTCAACATGCATGTTATGAGTGAACAATTTATAATCTTTTGTCTGTTGTTGAGTCAATGATATGCCATTTTAAATGATTTTAGGCTATGGGGCAATCCAAATCCGTTGGTAGTTAATTAGTGTTTGCCTGCTTGCCAATAATTAGGATCTGGATCACAGCAATTTGTTAGTCGAATTATTAGCAATTCGGATAGCAAATATGAAAGAAATTTTATGGGGCCATCTAACTACATAAGGAGCAGGTTGCTCGAAATTTGCTCGGACAAGTGCGTTTTATAAGAATTCTCTCACATTTGCTGTCCGAATTGCTTGCAATCCAGACAACAAAATTGTTGATAATCTCTACCCCGTCAATTATGGGATAAACCCAAAGAAAAATAAATTGTCCATGTGTAAGCTTCCTATTCTTGTCTTGCTTTCTCATTCTCCTTTTGATTGAGAGGTTCGAACTGAGGATCTGGGTTCTAATAAAATGTTAAATAAACATTTATCTCATAAGATTAAGATTTTTAGATAAGTCATGATTTAAAAAGCTTTTTTAATTTTTCGTAAGGCAGTGATAGTTAATTAATGTGTGAAGAAGGCTAGAACGAAAGAAAGAACATACCAAAAATTCTATGAATCCAAACAGCACACAAGTCTTAAATCTTGACAAATAGGTATCACTGATGAATCCCCCAACGAGTGCTAGTAAAAAAGCAGTCCCAATGAAGTTTGTGAGCGTGGAGGCGGATTTTGTTAAGCTGAAGTTCATATACCCATAAAAATAAGTTACAATGCTCACAATATTGGAGACGAACGCCATGTTATCAAGTCCCTCGGTAGCTGCATTAAATTTCACTGTTAAAAAAACCAACCAACCAACCAACCATAGTTGTTCACAGATAAAAACATATTGATAGTTATATATATATAGACTATAGTTACCGAATACGAATAACACAGCTCGATTTCCTCCTAGCATTGTTTGTTGCTCAGGCCTGGCTTTAACATCTCTGCAGATGCCCTGTCAAATGATCAAGAAGAGACATTAATTACAAAGGAATGGAGCATATATTAAATGCATGGGAGAGCTTAAAAATTCATGCAAAGCTTAAGATAGAGGTTACCATTGTGTTGGAAGCTATATTATCTTGTTTGACCCAAGAGAAAAAAGGAAACGTTTAATTGCTTCTGATCACTCAATTAATGGTGCCTTTTCAGATTGAATGCCTTCGACTATTTATAGAGAGGATGTCCTAATCTTGCATACTTGGAAACAGAGCATCTTCAAGTTTAGAAATTAAACTCACTGACTACTGATTTTGTTTTTAACAGGACCCCACTGTCGTTTATACTCTTTGTCTTCATCACCCAGAAAAAAATTCTCATTTTTAATGTATGATTTGTTGACTTGTTAACTTAATTATATGCTAATCAGCGGAATTGATGCTGAATACTGCCAGCTGCTACATTGCAAATTAATCGGATAGGCCCCTTCATATAGTTGTGGATTTTAATTTAATATGATGTGAAAAAGGTAGCAATTTATGTTCGGGTGTCGGGTTTTTAATTGTGTTGAGGCATAAGTATAAGATTATATAGGTTCAATTCTAACTCGACTTATTTAATTAAATGGGTTTGACCCTTAATCCTAACTGGTTAATTTTTCGTGTTAAGTTCGCATGTCATGTCAAAAATTACTAACCTTAAATGTCGTACGTTGGGTTTGGGTCATGTCAAAACATTAATATAAGACTATATAAGTCAATCCTAACTTGATTAATTTAATTAAATGAATTAGATTTCTCAATTCAAACTCACTAATTTCATGTTAAGTTCGTATCAAGTTTACCGGTATTATAAAAAATTTAGGGTGAAAGGATGTTAGAGAAAATAAGTAGGAAATTACATTGAAATGCTTTATCTGCTGACATTTGTTGATTGCATTTCCTACCGTTCCCTACACTGTCCAATGAGTTTTTGAGATCGAGACATAAAGTGAGGAATAAGATGCGAGTGATTTCTATGGGGAACCCAAGAGACGATTTGACCTGTATGCACTGCCAGCAGTCGTTAGTAAAACAAGATCAGTTACAAGAACTCAAAGTGACAAGAATTAACGAGATAAATTGTGTAAATTAAATTTATTGTTGTTGATGTATGAGTAAAAAAGACGTGAAATGCTCAGATTCTTTTTTTTTTTTGTATAAATAGAATCTTGCATACAATAAAATAATTAAAAAAATATGTAGTCAAGAAAAAGCTTAAACGTGTAGGCTTCATAAGCAGAACCGCTTTAATTCTGTGCATTTTGCTTTCATCTCTTTAGAGTATTAGGGACTGTATTATGTGATTCTATGGTCGTAGTTGGTGTAAGTGTTGTACATTGTTGCTGTACAATTTTCAGGTCAAAGAACGTTCCTGTTGGTTGTGGTGTAAAATAGCTTAATTCAAATTCAAAATATAATAGGATCGATGTTGATCATGATAACAATTTGTGCTAGACTGTGGCTCCATTTATGCAACTGGGAGCAATTGATCACTGGTGGTGTTGATGGAGGCTGCATTTAGCGGTACTGAAGAGACATCTTTCGCCGGCTGCTATTTTTTTTGAATCTCGTTTCAGTAGTACTGAAGATGTTCATGGTCCTTCAAATTGCAAGAGGAGGTTTCAATCAATGGCTTTTAAAATTATTATTAACTTTGAGATAAATTATTATTTAATTTTGATTTAATTATAATTTTAAAAGTCACATAAATTTTTAAAATAAAAGAAAGACATGCGTAAGTCCTACTTATAATATTACTTATGAAATAACTATTAGAAGGACACAATCCTCTCCCTTTCATGTGCATCAAATTGTACATACATAATGCTACATTATTTAAATTTTTTAAAACATGTACTAACATTGACATTATGTATACCGTTAAATGTACTAACCAGTCTATTTATCTTAATTAAATAGAAGAAAAGAATATAAGAACTTTTTAGAGTAATTAATAAATATTCATGAATATAGGCTTGTTTCATGAATCTAATTAAGATTAATTGGGGTGGATGGCCCCCCATCTTTCTTCTCAGTCTGTCCCGACCTATTTTAATTTGGATAGAGTTTTTTTCAAATTAAGTTGGAAGAAGTTCTTTTAATACAGTTTATAAAAATGTCATGTGTCTATTTACATTTAAGATGTATATGCATTTTTAAATAACATATAAGAATCACATGTTTTTTTAATAAATTTAATTCCAACTTTGTTCTTACTATTAAAAATATATGTGCATCTCACATGCAAATGAACTCTTAACAATTATATAGACCGAGTCCTCCAACTTAATTTGAAGGAAAACTATGTCATTTCGGTTTCCAAATTTCATCTTTTGGCATATGAAAAGAAGTTAAAATATCTCCATATACATATATATACTATATGCTGGCTTGCAGTTCCTGGCACCTAGTACGTTGGTCTATCCTAATTTGTGCAAGATTAATTAGTACAACCTTAATTATATAATTCCTTTTTTGTTTTTTTTGTTTTAATTATGTTTCAGTAGGTAAAATGGCCCCTACATAATTAAATAAAGGTCAAGTTGCAAGCTGATTTGTATTCAAAATCTTAGTTTAAAGGATCTTATTATATTATGAAAAATACAGTGTTAACATTATTTAAATAACTTTTGTAGTTATGAGAATCGCGGCGATGATTGTGATGATGGTATAGCCATGTGAGTATATGAATCAGATGACCAACTTTCTCCTGTTTACCTACCTTACGTTGACAATTGCAGTGGTATATCAAATCTCGACCGCATATTTAGTTTAAACAATTTGAAATAATTGAACGCATGATCCCTGTGTTATAGCATGCATTAATTCTTAATGACTTATGTATTTGAAAGTTTTATGTAAAATTATTAATCAAAAAATTTTAAAAAATGTGTCCATCCGATTTTCTAAATTAAATTCATTTTGCATTTGACCAACATCATCGATACATAAGTATTTTATGCTTTCCTCTCTCCAGTTCTTTTTCTCGATCTTTATTAATTTCTCTCTCCCCCTCTCTCTTTCTTGAAAGAGAAAGTAAATGTTTGGAAAATGAAATAAAAGAAAGAATAAAGAAATGATATAAAGAATGAATATATATAGATAATAAGATGGAGAGTTCAGTTAATTAGGGAGAAAAAAAAAAAAAAGAAGATGAAGAGTTCAGTTGAAAAGTTATTAGCATATAAAATAGAAAAAAGTAGCTTTTGGTTTGTTATTTTAGATAGAAACATATAAAATTCACCGTTGTGAATGCTCTTCACAATTTCCTTCAAACCAATTTTTTTTTTTTCTTCTGGCCAGTTTCATTCAAATATTTTTTGATTTTAAGATATCCGATCCCCTCATATAGTCTAAAATGTCTTGATTTTATTAAATAACTTCTTTACTTATATAAACTTGCCATTTAAACTTTTGAAATGAATTGTAATGTAATGCGATCTCTTAACCACAATGTGAGTATAGGTTGGATTTGACTTATATGCTACAAAAAAAAAACACAAAAAGAAATCAATTGCCATATTTAATTCTAAATTTTTTATGAGAAATGAAGATAATAAAATTAAATCTGAACCGTTGGAAAAACTATAAAAAATCTCATATAGGCTTTTTTTTTTTAAGCGGTAAGAGCATCTCCAGCAAGGTTAGGTAAAATACCTAACCAAAAAGTGTAATTCTCTATTTTACTTACTCATTTTTCAATATAAATTTCAACAAATTCTCTACTCTATTATCTAATTTCTTTAATTTTTTTTTATTATTCTTTTATTGCAATTCTCCAACATATTCTCTACTCTATTATCTAATTTCTTTAATTATTATTATTATTATTATTATTATTCTATTATTGCAATTCTCTAACTTAACCCTACTGTTAGTAAATCATTTCATCATACATCTTCAATGCATTAATCTCGTGCTGCCCACATGATAATATGCTTGTTGGGATAAAAGGGAGCAATTAACCACCGGCCAGATCGAAAACAAATAGCAATCAGAGAAGGAAGCCCCAAGTGGTGAGTCGATTCGCTGAAGCCGAGGTTCTCTCTCTTGGGTTTTTTCTGACTTGCAAAACAAAGGTTCAGATCGCTCAATCTTGCCGCTATTTTTGTCGTCGTTGCAATTCCGAGTGTACACTGTACATAGATATGTCTGATGGTAGATTTTTTTTTTTTTTGGTGACTTTTACATCTGGGAGAACGACAGAACGTTTTGATCGTTGGGTTTGGGTGTACGTTCTCAACCGTAGAGATGAGAGATGAGAGATAAGGGAGAGAGCGGACTGATAGAGATGAGAGACAAATGTTAAAAAATTGAGACATTTTGCTACATTGATAATCTACTAGTAAAGTATCACCGTAGCAAAAAATGTCTTTTATATGATAAGAAGATGATTTGTTGGAGGCTTGGAGCTAAAAAAAAGATTACACAATCTTTTGGAGATGCTGTAAGCCAAATCTGTATAAGCTAACTCAATGTTTTGCCTAATGGATCGTTGTGGTTAATTGCAAAAGAAGAATTTTGGGAAAAGGGGAAATGCATGTATTTAACTAAAATAAATGTTACGAGNTACCAAATTTTTACTAAGAAATAATTATCAAAATGATGTAAAGTTTATTCATTGGTCTCTTAGCATTTTTTTTTAATTAATTTTTTTGATTCTCTCCTATGAGTAAGCTCCACATCATCTTGAGTATCAATCTTTTAATAAAAACTTTGATACCCTTATCATTTTTTGTAATTAAATAGTCACTTTCCTATGACCAATTCAAAACATTTATTAATACACTTTTGTCTTCGTTTTAGGATCATAGCTTCCATGCTTGGGAGGTTGCTCGATCACATTTTTTAAAGCTGCCGAACTAGTCCCATAATTTTCAAAGTTTTTTAGCTGCACGTGGTTTAAAACTTAAAAGAACCTAACACCTTAATTAATTAGTTAATGAGAAATGTTTTGGTCATAGGAAAGTGACTATTTAATTACAAGTTGAAGTAGACGACAATAATTATGCGAGTAATAATATATGTGGGTTTGTTAAAAGGGAGGCATCAACCTCCTCATTGTCTTCCATGAAAATAGATATTTTTGGCATATTATTATTGTCCTTTGTAGGAAATTGACTTATAAAACCTAGAAATGTATATGTAATAATTTAGTAAATATTGGGCGCCCACACTTGGCAGCCCAAAAGCGTAACGCACAAAACACACTAAATGACAACTATATATTGAATATAACGTTTGAACCTACGTACGTTATAGTGTGTAAAAATATACAGACACCACTTCAAAATATATAAAAAAAATATATAAATAAAACAAAATAGAAAAAAAATAAAAAAATATAAAAAAGATAAGATATAATAATATATTTATAGTGCGTGAAAACACTTACAATGATGATAAGTAGTTTTATTTTTTTCTTCATGGCGTGAGTTACAACATCTCTCTTTTCTCGTTTTTCTAAGCGTGTCTAAGCAGCCATTTAGACCGTGGTTTTAGTGGGCATCAACGCATCGCTTTAATAGTATATCCATTGCATAGAGAATAAAATATTGAACATTCAAAAGCTAAAACACGTGAAACGTCACAAAAAAAAAAAAAAGAAGGGTCCTCTAATGTCGTTTATTTTAAACCTCGCTTAATAAATGATGTTAAAAATAAGTTTGGCATGTAAAATTTGATAGCGTAAAGTGTCACATTATTTGCATCGTTTGTGGTTAGACGATGTTAAAATATTGTGAAAGAGGGAGAGGCAAAAAATTTTCTTCTTTGATCGGTGGAAAACAAAACAAGAATACACATTTGACATTTCAAACACAGAAAAGAAACCCGAAGCCAACCAAGTTCCAACCTTGTATTCCAATGGTGACTCCAGTAAAAGTGCATGTACGGATCAGCCATGTCCACAGCTGTGTCTAGGGTCCTAGCCTGTCTCCTTGAGTAAATCTCTCTCTGTTTCCTTCTTTTGATGCGCAAATTAACGGATTTAAAATCAACAATTTGGAGAAGGATTCTTGTATTGGTGCCGGTGCGCAAACAATCTGGAGAATCCGGTGTTCTCGCCGTCTTGCTCAAGTTGATTTCCGTACCAAGGTCAGCGCAACTCAACTACAAGTGTAATTTGATTCTTGTATAGAAAAAAAAAGGTGTAATTTAATTGTTCTTATTATTCACGGTCTTGAATTGCATGTTAGATCTTTTTCCCTGAGGAGTGGTTATTTGTTTTTATTTTTCTTTTCGTTTTCGTTTTTCTTTGTTATTTGCTAGGGAAATTAGGCACCATAATTCTTTACCGATCGATGTGCTTCTTATTTATTATCCCAAAAATAAAGTTTTCAAATTTGTCAAATTCAGCCTAATCTATTAAACTAATATGTATTGCATATAATTTTTAAGTGTATTTTTAATTTGCAAGACCATATGATTCTCACGTCTATTATTTTTAATAGATTAGGTTGAAGAATTCCTCTCACCCAATTGGAAGGATTACTATAATGAAAACCAAATTGTATTTTGTTTGACTTGATCTTTTGACATTATTGTTGTCATTAAGATAGAGTGTAGTATTATGTTTTTTGTGTTTGACATTTCTTTTGACATTATAATGAAATTGTATTTTGTCTCACCCAATTTGAAGGATTACTATAATGAAAACCAAATTGTATTTTGTTTGACTTAATCTCATTATTGTTGTCATTAAGATAGAGTGTAGTATTAGGTTTTTTGTGTTTGACATTTCTTTTGACATTATTGTGACTAATCATATTGTTTTTTATGAGGGAAACTTCATAAAATTCCTATAAACTTTCCATGCGTTTTGAAATGATATTTCAATGCTTAAAAACTCTCAATTTAAGGTGGCGACGAACATGGAGAATCCACCACAAGTGCAATCCTTGCAAAAACATTGGTCCTCTTCAATAATGTGACCATACTTAGTCATTGACACCAGAGTTATTCAGTGCTTTCACAATCTGTAAAGCATCTCGCTTTAGAATTACTTTGGAGAAGCCTAGATCTTGGATGAAGAGACCGCATGTAATGCTGCAATAGCTTCGGCAACGCCTAGATCAATAATGAAAGCTTTTGGAGAGGATAGAATTGCCAGCACTTCACCCTTGCTATCGCGGACAATAACTCCAATACCTGTTTTCCTGGACTTCGTATCTAGAGCCGCATCCTAGTTGGCTTTGACAAATTCAGACAGAGGGGCTTCCCAACTGAGATCCCTGGAAGCTAGTAGTAGCCGCTGTCACATAAGCTGGCCTTGAGCGCGCATGACGAAAAGCCATAAGAGTCTCGGTAGCCTGAGTCACTACTGAATGAATAGGACTCACTGGTCGCCTATAGACCAAAGCATTGCGGCGGAGCCACATGAGTCTAGCCACAACCGCTATCAATTCCATATCCTCTTGAGCCAGAAAGCGGTGGAGATTCTCAACAACTAGCATAAAATCCTCTTGGGCAATTGACCTTTTTTGGATCTTGTTACTACACATGCTCCAAACAACCTTTGCAACCAGCCATCCCTCTACCCCACAGATTGGGCATAGAGGATCTTCAGTGATCTTTCGATGGAATAAGTTGGCTTTAGTAGCCAGAGCATTTTAGCAGGCTCGCCACATAAACATTTTCCCTGTATGGTGTTTCCTCCACATAAAATGGCTATTATTATTCATTTGCATGTTGTCTCATGAATTAATCTTAACTATAATTGAATGACTATTATTATTCATCTAGAGATTAATTATGCCTAACACCTCTTAATTATTATTCATTTACATGTTGTCTCATGAATCACCACTTGTTATATTCAACCGTCGTAAACTACTATTTTTGGCAAAAACAAAAAACAAAAACCTCCCGTTAAATCTGATGGAAAAAAAAAAAATCACACATGAGACGGATATGCCTTTTTTCATGAAATTATGAAAATGTCTCAAATACAAAAAAAAAAAAAAAAAAAATCTTTCAAAAAAAACAACATCAACAACAAATTAAGAAGGGTGGTGTCGATCCATTATTAATTGCTGGTTGTGTGATTTGATATTGTTTCCTTGTTGGTACTAGCCGTTGCTTGATTTGTGGTTGCCTTGTATGTCTGATTAGGGCTGTAAACGAGCAGTCTTTCCGACAGTCTACCCGATACCCGCCCGATTAAACTCCCCGAACTCGAGATCGTACTGTACAAACTCACTTATTATTGTACAAAACCCGCCCGATTAGTTAGTGATACATACCCGACTCGCCCGACAAAACCCGATAGGGGCTCGCGAGCTAGCTCGTTTAAAGCTCTGACCGACCGGCTCGCCCGACTCGTTTAGGGATCGCGAGCCCTGGCTCGTGTAAGGCTCGACTGAACCGGCTCGCCCGACTCTTTAGGGATCGCGAGACTGGGTTGTGTAAGGCTCGACCGAACCGGCTCCGCCCGACTTCGTTTAGGGATCGCGATCCTGGCTCGTGTAAAGGCTCGACTTGGCCAGCTCGACTCGACTCGTTGCTCGATTATTATATATATAATATATAGTTATATATATAGTATTATATATATATAGTATATAGTTATTATATATTTATATATGGTTATAGATATAAATATGTATATTAATAATAAAATTAATATATACTTATATTAATTACGTTACTTAATATTATATTCTATATTATCCAATTGAATCAATATATCATTATCATTATGAAATGAACTTATGATCTAAGTATTTTTTAGTAGATATTTTATAAATTCTTTATATCACATATCTACAGATCTAAGATCATATGAATTGTGAGATCATTATGTAATACTTAGCTCATATGATCTCATCTAGGTATTATCATTAGGATACTTATGAGTTAAGATAAGTATGATATATAATTATCAATAACATCTTATTATTATAATAATCTCATATCATATGATATGATTCATAATTCAAAAGTTAAAATATAAATATTGAACCATAAACTGTCCACAATTAACATAAGTATATAATTTCAATAGCAAATACAATATAATATTTCCTTAATGTATGTATTAATGTATGAATATATGTAATAATGACCTCTATATAAAATAAAATATAATAATAATAATAATGGACAATGTGATTTCATTATTCCTCAAAAATAAAGTGATTATTATTAGAATTCAACAATGTGTTTGTTTTTTTTTTTTTTTTGCCAAATTAAATAATCCATATAATCTACATTACCATCTAAAGATGAAAAACAATCCAAACTTTCAAAAAATGACAAGAAAAAACATAGTTCCAAAAAGCATCAAGTCCGTCCCCACAGTTAAATCTCTAGGGAAGTGCAGCTTCAATTACGGAAGAACAGTGCTTTAGTCTACTCATCGTCCTCTTCATCTATTAGCTTCGGCGCTGTGTTGAAGGTTATTCAATCTCTCAAATCAACTTGGCCCTTCACTTTCCTCATAGGTAAGCTTCTCAAGTTGTACCTCTTGTGTTCCTTCGGTAGGCTGGCTTTCTCAGACTTCTTCACGGTGGGATCTGCACGGATAGCAGCATGTACTTTCTTGTAACAACTCCTCCACATGCTATCAGGCTCTATTTTCTCTTTTGATGTATTCACTGAAGTGAGACTGATACTTCTCAGATTATAAACAATTGTTGTTTATAATCTAGATTAAATATTATAATAAATATTATCAATTTATCATTATAGTTTACTAACTTAATATTATTAATCACTTCGTTTAATAATGATACTAGTCTCAAATTTACTTAGTTAATATTTACTAAAGTAATTACATAGGTTATAAGCAGTAAGTTATTATTGATATTTAACTAGTTAATAAATAATATTAACATAGATGATATTTTGGTTGGAAAACGTGTCAATTATGTATTTGCGATATTCGGTTTCGTTAGACAAGCTGGCTATTATTTTCAGGATCAATGATTGAATCGAAATAAATGATTTTCAAAAACATAGTAAATGTTAGCTTACTAATATTGTTAGGTATATATAATTTAAGTATGTATATTAACTAGAGGTAATAGTTAATATATATACACTTTATGATTTTTATTTAATAAATCATTAGTTCAACATTTTATTTTCATAATATTAATTTGTAGAATAAATAATATCCATCAAATATGAAAAAATTGGATAATTTATTTATATTTGGTTGTGTAAGGTTAAGGTTGTCTTCTTATATATGCATAAATATAGTTATATAATTCATATATAAATACATAAGTTATAGGCATAATAGAAATTGGAGAATAAAGAATAATTCAAATTTGAATACAGACTTGGAATAGATAAATAGGAGAGAGAAAATGAAAACTTATAAAAAGAGAAGTTCGTAATAATTAAAATATTTAGTGACTTTTTCCATATTCTTAACATTTAATTTTTTTTTCTATTTTATTTTGAATGTTGGACTCTAATCATAAAATGCTGATATTTTAAACCCGTGTAGACAAAGGCGTTTTTGATGCCAATTATTTAATGTTATCAATTTATCATAATTGAGACATTAATTGGAGAATATTGAGAGTATAATTATGCATTAAATATTTTTTTATGAAATAAATCTTCATTAATATTATTAATTGGGGGCTTAATTAGAGAATATCGACTATTAATTAGGGCGTAAATATATTTTTTTAATTATGAAAAATAATTTCATAAAAAACTTAAATAATAATAACATCATGTTATACATTTTTAATTTTTTAACATAAAAATTAAAAAATAGTAAAAAAAGTTACTTAAACATGCATTTTTAAAATTAATATAATAAAACATGTTAATGACATTTTTAATTTTTTAACATAAAAAAATAGTAAAAAAGTTACTTAACATGCATTTTAAAAAACTAATATAATAATAACATCATGTTATACATTTTTAATTTTTTAACATAAAAAATAGTAAAAAAGTTACTTACATGCATTTTAAAAAACTTAGTCAATTTTTTAAATTTTTTAATACAGATTATTATTATTATTTTAAATACTTTTTTTTTTTAATTGCATTAAAACGCAGCGTTTTAAGGACCAAGAAGGTCCCTTAAAACGCTGCGTCTGAGTTAATTTTTTAACCATTTATTCTATTTATTTGTTTCAGTTGCGAAATGTAAGGCCGTTTGGATGAAGAATTGTTAAAAAATTTTGGCGTTGGATCTTCATAAGTTGGAAAACAGCTGTAACGCATACCGGCGGTCTAGCTTACTATCATGTTGTTTGGCACTAAATTTTATTCCCTCGTGAGCTTACTAATCGAACGGCAATAAATTAATCATCTTTAAGCGCGTATTAATCGAACGATCATGATGATTTTTTAAGCTGCGTCAAGCGTGGGGGTTCAATGGGAGACGGGCACAGGGGGTAAAAAATATCCCTCATTTTTGGCAACGGCGCGGCGCGCAATTCGAGACTGACGAATGCACAGTGGTTTCGTATTTTCGAAGCTAACCCTTACGTTGGATTCAGAATTGCAACGATCCACAGCCGTTGGATCAGCATGAGTGCGAGACAAGCTGAAGGCAAACATACACCAGGAGACTATATCGTGTGTATTGCACTTAGATCATATTTTCTGTGGCTTTAGTGATCCAACGGCCTGATATTAATCATCTTCATGAATATTTCATCTAACGCGTGAAGATTATTTTCGAGAGGTGCTCAGGTGGGGTCAAATGGGAAACGGGCACAGGGGATAACAAATTCCCTCGTTTTTTGGCTACTGCGCGGCGCAGACTTGAGACTGACACGCATAGTGACTTCGAAATTTGGCGAACGCAAATCCTTATCGTTGGATCAAATTAATTCACGGTAAATCACAGCGTTGGATCAGATAAGTGGAAAACAGCTGTTAGTAACTTCCACGAGTACTATTATCGTGTGTATTGTACTAGATCGTATTTTCTGTGAGCTTAGTGATCCAACGGCCATGATATTAATCATCTTCAGAAATTTTTTATCTGACGGTGAAGATTATCTTCGAGAGGTGCGTCAGGGTGGGGTTCAATGGGGAAACGGTGCAACAGCGGGATAAAAGTTGGATCTCGTTTTTGGCACGCCCGCCCGCGGAGCCTCGAGACTGACGACGCACAGTTCTTACGTAAATTGCGGAATCAAATACTTCACCGGTGGATAGTTCTTAGTAAATCGCAGCCGTTGGATCAAATAAGTGCGAGACAGCTTGTAAGGCAACAATCACGTGAGGACTATTATCGTTGTGTATGCACTAAATCATATTTTCGTGTGGAGCTTATTGATCCACGGCATTATTATCAATCTTCTTCAGAAATTTTTTATCTGACGGTGAAGATTATTTCGAGAGGTGCGTCAGGTGGGGTTCAATGGAAACGGTCACAGGGGATAAAAATTTCCCCTCGTTTTTGCGCCCGCGCGCAGCTCGGCATGCACAACGTTTTTAATTTTTTTGGTTTTTCGGACTTCAATCTCAGCCATTGGATCAATAGAAAATACAATTATAGGCCAGTTGGATTGGAATAGTGGGAATACACTTGTATAGTTTGTTTCGTGGTTCGCATGATTTATTATCCTGTGGTTTGCAACATTTCTTGAGGCTCACAATGCTCACTTGTCTTCATTAAATCATCACACCAAACTTCTTAATCAACAGCCAGAATTAATTTAGGAGGGTTGGCTTCGGTTTGTACCGTGGAACGAGCACATGGAATCGAATTTTTGAAACATATCTCTAAACGTGCGTTTCAAAAATTAAAGTTAAAGTTTATTTTCGAACTTAATCTCAGGCCCCTGTTGGATAAAAAACTGATTAAATGGTGGCCGTCTGGATGGAAATTCTTTCTACAAACTAACAAACGCAACAAATCATTTGGACTTTGGTTCATTTCTCAACATTCAGCCTTTCTTCTCCAGCTTCCTCACATTTTCTTGGCTCTGTGAGTCTGGACTCCACAGGGTCACACGACTCTCAACACGGACACCGTCCCGTACTTAGTCGTCTAGTCGTCTGCACCTTCAGTGCTGTAGAGTCACTAGAGTGGTAGTCCGAAGAGTGAGAGTCTGGGAGAGTGGGAGGCGGAGCCTGGAGAGTTGCAATATTTTGTGATTTTTCAACTCAGCTTTGAGATTTTTTTCAATCAGTTGAAATCTTTTTAATGCTTTCCATTTACACGCGCACACATTTATTGCCAGAGCTGATGGGTTAAAGAAAATTTAAATTTTGCATTTAATGCGGCTCGTCCCATCTCAAATATCGTTTCTTCCAACTTCGAAATCCAACCTTTTCATTTTATTCTATCCATTTGCTCTAATGATTCATCAATCATGTTGTTTGATTTTCCAGTACATCGTCAGTGGATATGAACTAGAAGTCTAGAAAGCCGGCGGATCGCATCTCTATCTCGCCGCCAAATCCGTAGTTTGTGATATTCTTACCTCCTTTCACTCATAAATCCATTAGTCCATGCAAAGATTACTTGTTGATCAGTCCTGATCTGAGCTGACTACGCACTCGAGTATTGAACTTTGCGTGTCCTGACTGAACCGAGTTTTCTTGATTTCATTGTTTCTTCTGCTTTACCCGAGTCCTTTATATTTACATCCTTTTTGCTCTAACATTTATAATTTCTTAAGTCTGTGACTATGAACAATGAGAGCAACGAGCATTCTGAATTTCCAGACTACTGAAGCAATAACAATTGACAAGTAGTTATGTTTCAACTTTCAAATACTTGTACTGTAGATTTCATTTATTTTGTTTCACTCTGAATTTTTTTTTTAATTTTTTTTACAGTATGACAGTATGTGTAAGGTGTAACAGTGTAAGTTCTAATGTTAAGGCTCTGATTTCTTTTTCCAGGGGACTGCCGTTCAATGAATCAATTATTGCAAGTGCAAGTTATCAAGCTGAACCCGATTCTGAATTTCTGACTCTTAAGGTGTTTTTTCCCTTTAATTATTTACTTTGATTAGATGAAAATTTTTTTTTTTTTATGCTCCTGAATCTGAATGCAGTGATTAATAATGAACTCATTATTAAATTTTAATGCTATGTTATATCATTGATTAGATTATATTTATTTAGGACTAATTTATTATGCATATGTTTTAATCAAGGAAAATTTGTTTTAATAATTTAATGCAATATGTTTTAATGCTCTGTCATACCAGTTATTAGAATATTTTTAATGATTGGATATTGTTAGATTCTAAGAGTAAATTCTTGTATTAAATTATATTTGTTAGACAATTTTTTAATGCATTGTTTTAATCAAGGAAAATTGTTTTATATTTAATGCATATGTTTTAATGCTCTGTCATACAGTTGATTAGATATTTTATGATTGGTATTGTTTAGATTCTAAGAGTAAATTTCTGTATTAAATTTATATTTGTTAGACAATTTTTAATGCATATGTTCTAATCAAGGAATAGTGTTATTATATTTAATGCAACTTAATTTGGGACTTGTCAACAAGTTTCAAAATATATCGAAATAGAGATGATTCAGTCCAGTACATTAAAAAAAGGACAATAAATTAGCTTACGAAACTGGTTTGTAGCAATCAACTACAACCCAGTCTAATAAAATGACATTGTGTCCCTTAGCATGTGAGAAACACATGTTTCTTTTATTAAATGCTATTTAAAAAAAAGCATGTGAGAAGCACATGCTATTAAAAAAAACATGTGTTTCTCATATGTTAATGGACACATTGTCATTTTATTAGACTGGTTTGTACTAATTGCTACAAACCAGTTTTGTAGCTAATTTCCTGTCCTTAAAAATGAAGAAATAAAAAAAATGTATAACACACTGAATAACAGTACAAGATTGATAAAAAAACATATATATTAATGCGTAATCAACCCCCAATTTTCACTCTGAAAATCTAGGAACAACATAACGAAATTGTCCATAATACGAAATTCCTCTCAAAAATTCTAACACTACACTACAATATTTTCCAAACAAAAGGTAAAACACTAATTTAGAAACTTTAAGCTCATATTTTTCCTATAGAATATTCTAAAATATCTAAGATGGTTTATCACAGATTAACAAATGAAAATCTACTTAAAATCTAACACTACACTTACAAATTTTTCCAAAAAAAAGGTAAACACTAACTTAGAACTGTAAGACTGCAATATTTTTTCCTATAGAATTTAATTCAAAATAATCTTAGGATGGTTTAATCACAGATTACAAAATGAAATCTACTTTAACTGACCCGTGTGAGAACTTCAACATTGAAACATGAAATTTTATATGAACTTATTTATTGCAACTTAAATAACTCAATTTTTTAGAACCAGTTTTCCCAAAATATATGGAATGAAACACATTAAAAGTTTTCAAACTTTAATTAATTCTTTGAGAGTAAGGAAAAGCTTCAACATTTGACAAACCATGAAATTTTATAATGCAAACTTAGTTATTGCAACTTTAAAAATAACTTCAATTTTTAGAAAGTTCCAAAATATAATTGGAAATAGAAAACCACATTAAAGTTTTCAAAACTTAATATTCTCGAAAGTAAGAAAGCTTCAACAGTTGACAACCATAAATTTATAATGCAATTATTTATTGCAACTAAATAACTCAATTTTTTTAGAACCAGTTTTCCAAAATATAATGGAAATAGAAACACAATTTAAAAGTTTTCAAACTTAATTAATTCTTAAGAGTAAGGAAAAAGCTTCAACATTGACAACCATAAATTTATAATGCACTTATTTATTGCACTTAAATAACTTCAATTTTTAAGAACCAGTTTCCAAAATATAATCGAAATAGAACACACAATTTAAAAGTTTTTAAAACCAATTAATTCTTGGAGTAGGAAAGGGTGGAGTTTTCTGAAGTGGGTAGATGTTTGTATGTTCAATACTTGAGGCATGAGCTCCCTGTGGGTGGATAAATATATGCATGTGCAGTATATTTATAACAACTTAATTTGGTGTTAATTAAATTAACATTCACAGCCTCTATGTTCAAACCTTGAGCATGAGCTTCCTGTGGTGGATAAATATATGCATGTGCATATTTATAATCAACTTAATTTGGTAGTTTATAATTAAATTAACATTCACAGCCTCTATTTCTTCTATGTTGCAAATTTAATTTTGTGGTTTAGATTAAATTTAGTTAAGGTATATATAATTTAATTAAGATTCAAAGGTCTAGGTGTAATAAATTTAAATTAGATTAATTTAGGTGTATCAAATTAATTTTCAGTTGGATTAAATTTCTGTTAATAAGGTTAGTAAATTAAATTGGATTAAAATTCTGTTTAATAAGGTTTGTAAATTTAACTTTGTGTAATTCTGTTAATAAAGGTTTGTAAATTTTTAACTTATGTGTCATCAAATTAAGTTTAGGTTCTATTAAAATTCTCTGTTATAGGGTTTGAAATTAGATTGGATTAAATTAGGAGGTGTATCAAATTAGATTTAAGTTGGAATTGAAATCTGTTCATAAGGTTAGTAAATTTAACTTAGGTGTATCGAAATTAAGTTTAGGTTGGATTATAATTCTGTTATTGGGGTTTGTAAATTAGATTGGACATTAAAATTTAGGTGTATCCAAATTTAAAATTTAAGTTGGCCTAAATTCTGTTCATCAGTAGTAAATTTAACTATAGGTGTATCAAATTAAGTTAGGTTGGATTAAATTCTGTTATTCGGGGTTGTAAATTAGATGGATTAAATTTAGGTGTATCAAATTAAATAAGTTGAATCAAATTCGTTCATAAGGTTAGTAAATTTAACCTTAGGTGTATCAAAATTAAAGTTTAGGTGGATTAAATTCTGTTATTGGGGTTTGTAATAGATTGGATTAAATTTAGGTGTAATCCAAATTAAATTTATGTTGTAGAAAAAAAAAGATTCTGTTCATCAAGGTTAGTCAAAATTATAACTTAGGGGTATAAATTAAGTTTTAGGTTGGATTAAATTCTGTCATTGGCGGTTCTGTAATTAGATGGATTAAATTTAGGTGTTTCAAAATTAAATTAAGTTGGATTACAAATTCTGTTCATTAGGTTAGTAAATTTAACCTTAGGGGTATCAAATTAAAGTTTTAGGTTGGATAATTCTGTCAATTGGGGTTCTGTAAATTAGATTGGATTAAATTTAGGTGTATCAAATAAATTAAGTTGGATTAAATTCTGTTCATTACGGTTAGTAAATTGTAACTTAGGGGTATCAAATTAAAAGTTAGGTTGGATTAAATTCTGTCATTTGGGGTTTGTAAATTAGATTGGATTAAATTTAGTGTGTATCAAAATTAAATTAAGTTGATTAATTTCTGTTCTTAGGTTAGTAAATTTTAACTTAGGTGTATCTAATTAAGTTTAGGTTGGATTAAATTCTGTTAGTAAACGGTTAGTAAATTTAAAATTAGATTAAATTTCGGTGTATCAACATTAAATTTAAGCTGGTTTTCAGAATTCCTGTAGTGAGGTTAGTAAGTTAAATTGATTAAATTAGGTGTATGAAAAATAACTTTAAGCTGGTTTAAAATTCTGTTAGTGGCGTTAGTATTTAGATTAGATTAAATTTTAGGTGTAGTCAAATTAAATTTAAGCTGCTTTAAATATCTGTTAGTAAGGTTAGTAAGTTAAATTAGATTAAATTAGGTGTATGCAAGATTAAATTTAAGCTTGGTTTAAATCTGTTAGTGAGGTTAGTAATTTAGATTAGATTATTTTAGGTGTATCAAATTAAACTTTTAAGCTGGGTTTAAAATTCTGTTAGTGAGGTAGTCATTAAAAATTAGATTAAATTTAGGTGTATGAAAAATTAAATTTTAAGCTGTTTAAATTCTGTTAGTAAGGTTAAGTAAGTTAAATTAGATTAAATTTAGGTGTACAAAATTAAATTTCAGTTGGATTAAATTTTGTTTTAGTAAATTAATTAGATTAAATTGGAAGGTGTATAAATTAATTAAATTTTTGTTGATGGGTTAGTAAATTAATTTGGTGGTTTATGATTAAAGTTCTAGGTGTAATGTTATATAATTTTAAATAAGGTTGAATTTTAGGTGTATAAATTTAAAATGAGATTAAATTAGGTGTATGTATTAAATTTCATTAGATTAAATTCTTTCTTCAATAAGGTTATAAAATTTAATTTGGTGGTTTAAATTAAATTATAGGTTACAAATTTAGTAAGTATGGAGAAATACAAGTGCATTGCTGGTCTGCTTAGTTGATATGCATTTCTTCAGATATTGAGGAAGATGATGATAGGTTAACAGACGCCTCAACCCAGGAGATGGTTTAGTGAAAATGTGTAGAGTCAGCTCAAATTTCGGTTCCTCTTTCCTACATGAAGTAGAGG
>FXXK01000365.1:16928-81216 GCA_900184695.1 Betula pendula
ATCTAAAATTAGACAGATATAGTTGAACTTATGGCCCTGTTTGTTTCGACGTAAAATGATTTCCGTCGAAAAATGGTTTCCGGGAAATTGATTTTCAGGAAATGATTTTCGCCGAAAATATTTTCCGGTGTTTGGCACGCACGGAAATCGCAATATTTTTTTATATTTTTCAACCAATCATATAACAAAAAATTTATTTTTTATGCACAATTTAAAAAAATTAATATAAATTGTCCCGAAATGTCCCGGGCGGGTCCAAAAAATGTTCATAGACGGTCCCGAAAATGTCACGAGCGGATCCCAAAATGTCTCGGACGGGTTCCGAAAATGCCCGGCGGGTCTCCGAAAAGTGTCCGAAGTGGTTCCGAAAATGTCTCGGACGAGTTCGAAAATGTACCAGATGGGTCCCAAAAATGTCCTGGGCGGTTCCGAAAATGTCCGGGCGGGGTCCCGAAAATGTCCCGACGGTTCCGAAAATGTCCGAGGAGGTCCCGAAAATGTCTTAGGCGAGTTCCGGGAGGTCCCGAAATTTCTCGGGCGGGTCCCGAAAATGTCCGGGCAAGGTCCCAAAATTGTCCTAGGCGGGTCCCGAAAATGTCCCGAGCGGGTTCGGGAGGTCCCGAAAATGTCCCAGCGGGTCGCAGGGTCCCGAAAATGTCCCGGGCGAGTTCCGGACGGTCCAAAATGTCTCGGGGGGTCCGAAATGGTCCGGCGGTCTCAAAAATGTCCTAGGCGGGTCCCGAAAATGTCCCGAGCGAGTCTCGGGAGTCCCGAAAATGTCCCTGCGAGTCTCAGGGAAGTCCCGAAAATGTCTCGGGCGGACCCCCGGCAGGTCCCGAAAATGTCTTGGGTGGGTCCCGAGCAGGTTCCAAAAAGTCCCAGGCGGGTCCCGAAAATGTCCCGGCAGGTCCCGAAAATGCCGGGCGAGTTCCGGGAGCCCGAAAATGTCTGGGCAGGTCCCGAAAATGTCCGAGCGAGTCCCAAATTCTCGGGCAGGTCCCGAAAATGTCTCGGGCGAAGTCCTGGGAAGGTCCCGAAAATATCTCGGGCAGGTCTCGAAATGTCCCGGGCGGGTCTTGAAAATGTCCCGGGAGGTCCCGAAAATATCCCGAGTGAGTCCCGGGAGGTCCCAAAAATGTCCCGGTAGGTCCCGAAAGTCCTGGGCGAGTCCCAAAAATGTCCCGGGCAAGTCTCGAAAATGTCTCGAGCGGGTCCCGAAATTTTCCGGGTGGATTCCGGCGGAGTCTAGTGGTGTTTTAGCTGTGGTCTACCAATTTGAAATATGACGCTTAAACTCGAAAAATGGTTTACGGTTTTAAAAAAGGGAAACCGTTTTACGGAAATTAAAGAAGATTTTTCGGTCAAACTGAAAATGATTTCCGTTGACTATTATTTTACGCCCCACCAAACACCAAAAAACTCGAAAACGAAGCCTATATAATCTTATATTCATACTTTGACATGATTTGAACCAGACACACAAACACAAATTGCCACTTCCAACTTAGTTCTAATATATATATATATAAGCATAAGAATCGGGTGCAAAAATTGGATCTTTGAACCCTGACTAGAAAATCCAGCCCCATGCAAAGGATCTGAAGCCCAACAATTCTACACATATTAAAGTCATTGGGCACATTTTGGCCTCTCTAGCCCATGATCATGTTAGTGAGTAGCCCATTTGCAAGCACTAAACATGCGCCAATACACGCACTAGTGAGGAACCGTTGGTTCAACAATTTGACCGTATCCGTTGAGCTAACATGGATTTGGTAATTTGGTATCTAAAATTTAGTTAGAATTCCCAAAAAGCCTCATAAATTTTACATATATAGCAATCCATTGGATGCAGCCCATTGCTTCAAGAATTCTTCTTCTTGAGTTTTGGAGAATTCTTCAAGCCTTATTACGGAAACAATTGAGACAGAAGAGCAACGTAAAAAATTTGGTTTTAAAAGAATTATAGAGGTATTTAAAAAATAAATAAATAAATAAAAATTTTGGGGAACATTTTGAAGTTTGGGGGACTTAGGAGTTCCGTAGATTTTGGAGAAGTATTAGGGAAAGGAGTGACAAAATTTCTGCTTATGTCTATTCTGGGGTAGGAAATGGAATAGGAATAGCCGGTTTTGGTATGAGGTTGGTATGGGGAAGCTTTAAAAGAAGTATTCTTTTATTTGTGTTAGAGGATTAATTAAATGATTTAATTTTATTTTTTCTTGTTAATTTAACCTTTTAGGATAAATGACGATTTAACAATTTGTTTCTAATTGTGGAGAGAAAATAGGCTTTTGTCTTCTCTTATTCAGATTCCAAGAGGGTTACTGAAATTCGTGTCTAGAATCAAAGGTTTATTACAGATTTTCATGATTGTGAGTTGGAACTATTAATCTCTCATGGCCATGTTGTGTTATAACACAGTGCCTTGCTTGCAGTCCGTGGCTTTCGCTTGTGGTTTTGATTCTCTTGTTTTTTAGGAGATGTCTTAACTATGATTTTTGTTATTAATTCTCCTTCTCTGTTTGCTGATCGGAACTTTGATAGTATCCTTTTCAATATTAGTTTTTCTTTTCTTTTATTTTTTTGGGTAAGTTTGAGTGATTTGAAAATTTCTAGATGTGCTTCTGTTAAGTGAGTCGCTTCTCATTTTATGTTTGAAAGTATTTTCAGCAAGTCTCTCATTCTCTCTTCCATTCGGACCCCTTTGTAACCTTTTTCCTAAATCAATTGAAAAAACAAAAAAAAACTCTGTTGCCTACTGCATAGTGAAGCTGATCGAATGAGGTCGAAGCTGAACCATAATGGAAAATCCGAACGTAATTACTGCACACAAATACTGTGTTCATTTTATGACAGTAGAATTAGATGCAAAGATCTAATTATAATTATTCCCTCTCATCCTTTTTTGACATTATTGCTGTAGTTTCCAAGAAATTGCTGTGTTTTTATATGCGTGTATATATAGTGCTGATGCTCTTATAAGATATGGCAATATAATCTTGTTTGCAGTCTCCAGTTAGACAGCATCTGCTTTTTCTAGTTGTAATGCAGATATGGTTTTCCTATTTTCTATATGTGAGCAGACAGAAATGGATGATTCTCTCGTTCATTAAATGTAACAAAATATAATTTTGACGGATCTTTTCCGTTTCATTCGAAAAGAAAAGAATCCCGTCCAAATTTATAGGAAGAAAGTCAAACGAGCAAAATATAGTACCATTTCAACAATGTTGCAGAATATAGTACATTCAATCCAGTACTGCAAATAGAAAAGGCCAGGTATATATATATATATCTAGTTTTTTGTACTGTCCTCCTGATCAGGCAATGAAACTTTGCTTAGCCTACTTGGTAATGATTTAACATCATTGGCTCTAACCTTTCTGCTTCCAGTGCGGCGGCTGCCTGAACAATAAACTGCTCTGAATGCAAGAGCTTTGCCAAAGTGGGATGTTGCTGATCGTTTGCTGCTTGCTGACTGTTCACTGGAATTGTCTTGGATGCTGCTACTCTTGGTGTGTGAAACCTCAGCATTTGTGTTCTCAGTAGCCATTTCTTTTTTTCTTCTTCTTTTTCTTCTTTTCCACCTAATGATTGGAAGGGAGTAGGAGGAGGGAGAGAGAAGGAAATGCAATGCAGACGTGGCCTGTGGCAGGCTTTTATATGGTTTTTAAAAGAAAAAAAATACATGGGTATTAATCTTTTTATGAGTTTACCTGAAAATGGTGGTTAAATCTAACTGGACCAAGGGAACCTTCAGTTAAAGCTGTTTATGTTGGAAAGAGACTGCTCAGAGCTCTTTCACAACAAAGAAGTTGTATATGGCTTTGATGGGAAGAAATCAAAATATGCCAAAGCAGAAAATTCTTTGATTTTAATATGGACACTGTTGTTTGTTTTACCGGATTTTTACTGTTGTTCGAGGAATAATAATTTTTTTGTATAAGTAATAATACATGTCAATTCTATATTAATAAAGTTAATACTAAAAATTGACGTGATTTTTAAAATTATCATTAAATTTATTATAAATTATTATTAATTTTTAATTCAATTATAATTTTAAAAGTCACAATAATTTTTAGTAAACACAAAATGAATAACAAGTTAACATCTACTCTTTTTTTTTTTTTAAATAAAAATGAGTTTATCGCGAAGATTTGATATATTCTCTTACCACTGATTGAACTTTATCATGTTTATCAGGAACAGTGTGGATTTTGAATTACTTTTATGAAGCAGTTATCAGTCCTTTTCTGCATTGAAAACTGTGGTAAAAGCTTCATGCTTACGAACAAATGATGATTATCATTGCCATTATTTGTCGATTTAAGTCCTTAAAGTAGAGTAGCCCTTTCATTGCTTTGATCACGATTTTATTTCAACTATACAACTTAATGTTAGTTCAGAAATTTAAAATAGAAAATTAAATGTTCTTAATGTGTTACAAAGCCACTTCCTTACAAAGTTATTTGTCCTCACTAATTTTGATGAATTGGTATGCACTAAGTTATAACAAACACTTCTTCAAAATACAATAAAGCCCAAAAAACCTGTAAAATTTGGTTACATTTTATACAAAACGAAATCAAACCAAAACACCATCAGAGTTTTTATTGTAGTAAGGACAGAGAAAAAGAGATATGAATTTTAAAGCTACATAAGGATTTCGAGAGAGAGAAGAAGAGAAAATTTATGTGCATTAAACTGGTTTGCAATGGGCTATATATAATGTCAATTTAGCAGTTTCAATGTCCATTCATTAACAGACATGTAATTTCGAAATTAACAGAAAATAAATGTTAATTCAACTATCATTAAAATCCGACCATTCGATATTAACAAACATTTAATCTTGACCGTTAAATTATATTTATAATTAACAGCTATTGAATTATAACCATTGGATTATAATTGTTAGTAATGATTACTTAATTTCAACTTGTTAATTTAATCTTAAAGTTGACTTTACCTTAGAAGCATCCTACGATTCAGATAAAATTCCAAATCTATGATCATGACCGTCTCCAAAAATTAAAAGTCAGAATCAAGTGTCAAGTGAGCCATCAAGGCATCACTAGCGCCTTACAACCCAATGCCATTTGTCCTTACAATATGTGATTCTTTCAACCTAGTCTATTAAACTAATGTTTATTTTTAGAGTGTAATTCTTACATGCATTTTTAAAAATACATATAAAAATTACATGGTCTATTAAAAATATAAGTAAAACTTAAAAATACACATAAAATTACATGTTGTAATGCTCAATAAGCACATAATTCAACCTTTAATTAGTTCCAACTCAATCACACGTGAAAGTCACATGCTACAACTTGTTCATGAGAATTAAAAAATTAAAAAAAAAAAAAAAAAACCTTGTTCATGAGACTTGAGCCATGTGAACGCTCTGTAGCTTTTGGACTTGAAATCATTTTCTGTTACCCACAATGAATACCGAAAGCTGCTTCCTAAAGTTCTGTTTGCTGACGTAATACTAGCTTATCTTCTTCTTCTTTTCTTTTTTTTTCTTTTCTTTTTTATTATTATTTTTTTCTAAGCTACGTAATACTAGCTTGGATCATCTATAATGATTAATGACCAAGCATTCGAACAATCTTCAGTGTCGTCTCTATCTCATAAACTCTTTTAGACGCAAAGTGGATTCCCGCAAGCTGGGCAAGAATGCAACTTTTTCTCTTTTAAGTGGAAAATACTACCAAAGACTTCTTTGTTGAGCTTTAGTGACAAAGTTTCACTAATGGTGTTTGAAGATTAAGTCTTTAAAAAATAGTGATTTGAAAATGTAAATTTTTGTGTTTTCTAATCGCAGGTAATGATATATTTTTTTACAAATGCAGAATTTTAAAAGCCAAACTGCGATTTTGTCAAACGCTTAACTGCATTTTTAAAAATTACATTTTCAAATCGCTATTTTTAAAATCATACTTTTTGAAATTGTAAACCCAAATGAACTCTCAATGACAAAGTTCGTTGCTAACGACATGAGGGTGGGCATTGCCATGATCATCCCAAGCCCCCCTAACAAAATTAAGGAACCGCTTGAAGAACCACCCAAACTAAAATAACATTACGCTAACCAATTAAAGTTTATACAAAACCTATACAAACATAGTAACTCTAAGGATCAGTTAATACTAACATAGGCCCTGACATCATATGGCACGGGCCATACTGAGACGTCATTCACAATTACAACCCTAGTAGAGGTCCTTGCTACCGACAAGAAAACGTAAAACACCATGTCTACCAATTACTCTGCTTGTTTGCCTCCGATGTTAGTAACCTCCGTAAAATACAAATCTTGCAAACCAGCAACTGTTTCAATGTCGGACTAGCATAAGTAGAAGAAAGAACACAAGAATGGCTCGTGGTGTGGAATAACCTATACTAAGGATCCAATCCTCTCTTTGGTTTTGCTGCCACAAATTTTCTTTAATCGAGTTGGAATCCCAGATTAGGGCATCAATTCCTTCTCCCTACCCTAGAAATTTGGCTTGTAATATTCCTTTCCAGAACCAAGAAGTATTCGAAATAGTGGGAGAAGAGAATAAATCACCATGACACCATATCTAATATATTTATCTCGTAAATGTTTGATCCACATATGATTTGATTCAGAATGGATTTTTCAGCCAAGCTTCTTAATGAGGGCCAAATTGATAGTTGACATTTTTCAAAGCTTCAACATCCTCAAATACCTAAAGACTGGCGCATTTCGTATATCATTTCTGATTGTATAGCATCTATTCCTGCTTTTATTTCTTGGGAGGCTAAGAAAATCAATAGAAGTGCAAACTTGTGTGCCCACTTTGCAGCACATTGGGCCGCAACCAGATCTTTTTCTGGCCGCATTCCCACCGCTCCTTCTCCTCTACTTTCTATTCCTTTAACAAGTGGGAAGGATCCCCATATTTGTGGACCTTATGTAAGTGGGACTAGCCCACATTTCTCTAGTTAGGGCTTTCTATATGTTTTACGCTTGTATCCAAAAAAAAAAAAAACTTATTCTCTGCTCCTTGAAACATTATCTATGTTTAGGTATCTGGTCCTTTGTGGTGTCGTCAAAATGGAGGTTTTTGACCGAACTCACTTAGATTTCAGTCTTTCCCGATCTTGTATTCACCAAATCTGTTCCCTGGGCATTAACTCCTTCAATTGATTTCAGGTTTGCTGTTGAGCAGATTCCATAGGCCAAGAGCATGAAGCACATCTACAGGGAAGCTAATAAAGTTGCCGACAGTCCAGCTAGAAAGGGTTGCAATTCGTGGATAGACTGCAATAGTATCTTCCAGTGGATGTTTTTATCTTTGGTTCTTTTGGATAAGTCAGTGTTCTTTATCCGGACCTGTCGATTTTCTTTTGTATGTCCCCTCTTGCCAAAAAAAAAAAAGGAAGAATGCTAAATCTTAAAACAATATCTTCTCCATCCCCAACACCTTTAGAAACATTGGTGAATGGATGTCTGAATAGCCAATAGACCTAGTTACAACAAAATGGGGCCGTGGCCATTGTTGCCCCGTTAAACCAATGGATTAGGATGGAAATGATTCATTTTCACGGTTACTCGGAATTTCAAAGAGTTCCATGACACTCCCCAAAAGGGAGGCAGTCAGCTATATCTATTACAGGTCATGATTGTTAGAAACGTTTGGCTCTTCACTAGTTGGACACCAAAGGAAGAGAAGTACAAACCTGGGCAAACAGAGATGTCCTAATCATATACGAAAATGCACATAAGACAGTGTTTAGGAAAATTTAAAGGCTGATGCACAATGGAAAATTTTGTCATTCAGAGGGGCGATACAGAGCATGTACATGTCATTATGTTTTACAGTTTTATATATATGCCTTTCATGTGGAGGAAACCAGCAACGAGACCCCAAAATAAAATTTCAAGCAATACAAACACTAGGGTACCCCACTTTCTCGAATGAAGCATAGCCTGAAATAACATTTCTGTGCCATCAACCTGCATGCCAGGTTTGGTCCAAAAATAGTCAATCAGCTAGATAATGTGCCAAATCAACCAATACATTAATTATGTTCAACGGTTCCCATAAACCAAAGATACATGCTACGTAAATATATGCTGCTTATGAAGAAAACTCACAGTTTTATTGTTTGTTAACATTTTACACACCTAGCATCTCAATTAATCCACTTTCACAAGCGGGAAAATTAACAGAAATATTTATGTAGTATAACTTTAACTAGTAACTTCTTTACACAACAATAGGGTGAACTAAAAAGACGATTCTATGATTTTCTTCTTGTGTGTCTCTCTGTGTGTGTTTTTTTTTGGGGGGGTGTGGAGGGGGGTGGGGGGGTGGGGGGGAGTGGGTGAAAGCATTTTCCCTTTCAATATATACTTCAGCCTTCTCTAAACTTTACTTGCAGATAAATGATAATTGTAAAAGAGTTACCAGGTTGTTTTCAGGTGAACGCCAATAGAAACCTTGCAGAGCTGCGGGGAAAAGGTCACCATAGCAGCCACAGCATATATGATGAGAGCGTTCATCCCCATCCATTCTAGTAATCTTGTTGGCTTTCTAAAACATTGGACATCAACCTGCAATTAAAGTGGGTTTAAATCTTAGAGGAAAATGGTTTAAATTAACATTCAAATTTCCTGTAATTGTAGCCTCTTTTTCCTATTAAATATTATATATCACTTTGCAGAGATGTTACACAAGGCTAATGCTATACATATAGGTCCTTGTCATATAAACAATGAGTAAGATTAACTGATGTGTTATGATTATATCGTAGTCACCATCTGTGCTTGTGGTTTCTGGAAGAATGGCCGAGAGCAAGCACTAAAAGGGTGAAAGAGATATGTGAGACCTCTCTATATTGAAGGATAGAAAATATATGTCAAAGGATGGTCTCCCATCATCAGATGTTCCACCCTCAAAGAATCAGGCATTTCCATTCACAGTTAAAAATCAATGACAATTCTAAAACCCATTTTCAGCCCTTTACATCTCTAACCGTGGAGTCAATATTTTGACTTGTGACATAAAAAGTCTAACATTTACATTCTGATCTTTAAGCACTGAAGGACAGACAAAATCTAGGTGCCTTTCAAGATTGACTTCTTCAATCATATAGTTTCCTTGGTTTCTCGTAAAGAGAAATATGAGATGACCTTCAGAACACTTCCTCTGACTGATTGGATGAAAACTGAATTTAAAGTCACATTTGCAGGTCTCTCAGACATGTCCATAATTCTCCAATCAATACAAAAATCTATATAGCATTTATTTCACAAATTAAATCACAAATCTTGAAACTTTTCCATGATTTTCCCTGATTTAACGAATTAAGGATTGATAGGGGTCAGTGGGTTTGATCCTACCAGATGAACCAGATGGAATGAGTCATAGCAAGCTAAACTTGGGTCAATTTCATATCATATGCATATTGGGCAATTAATCAGGAAAAACTATCTAGAAGGATAAACTTACTATGTAATAGATAATGGTTAGGAACAAGCCCGATGCTCCTGCCGTGATGCACATATAGCTCAATGTATAGAGAGGTTTACAGAAAGGAATGCCTGATATACATTACAGAAATTACTTGAAAACAACGAAATTCCTGAAGAGCTAAAAGATGTGAAACAATTATAATTACAAGACAATATACCTAGCAACTCAAAAACATATCCTGCGATTAGTAGAGGAAACAATAACATGGACCACAAAAATACCCTCTGCATCTGGCCCTGCAGCAAAACAATAAAAGTTGACATCATCAAATAAAAGCTATCAAAGTGCCACATCAAGACAACAAAATGTTTTCAATAAGACATACCTAAAACTATAATTATCTTACATATGAATAAATGTTATGAAGCAAGAAGAAACATTGTACCTTAAAATGCACAAGAATGTGCCCAAAATGCAATCCCACAAAACATGTGATAGCAGCCATCAATGAACTGGAAATTTTGTACAACAAACCAAATTAGCAACTAAGTACCAGTACCCATCATTGAGGATGATAATCAATGACACTCTTACATCTTCAGTGAAATTGTGTATTCAGAAAATTGGAATATAGAAAGTTGTTAAGTGCATCTAGAAATAAACTATGTTTTGAAGTGCTTCCTCTTTCGCAAAAAAACTAGAACAATTCACTAGTTAATAATAATAATGAAAAGATGAGGGAAACAGAAAGAAGGAATGCAGTTCAAACCTTAAGATGCCCTCTGGATCAAATGGTGCAAGGCACCACCCAGGTGCATTTGGTGGCAGAGGTCCATAGTCAGGAGAATTAACACTGCATTCCTAAGAGCACAAGAAGGATTAAGATACCTTTGATGATCAAACAGGAGAACATATTCATAGGAGTTCAAGTAGGCAGTTATGACTAATGGACTAGTCAAATAACCTTTGTTCTTCTGTACACAGGATGTTGATAAAGATGATGCTCACCAAGAATAATTCGATCAATCAAGCCAACTGCATTACAAGGAGGCTCAAGACTGCCCCTCGCTCCACAATGAACCTATTGAACAATATGCTGTTTATATTATGTTCACTGAGGAGTAGCCAAAACAGAAAAGTTCCACTCAATGAAAAGGGAAAGAAGAAAAACGTAGGAGACTTTTTAAGCATGATGTTAGTAACTATTAGCTTGTCTGCAAACTTGTGGGGAAGCATAAGAGAAAATTTTCTCCATAACACAGTATCTTCTTTTCCTTGAACTATTCTATTAAAAATTAACTTCTATACATTATGTCGTCATCATGTTAGATTCACATTACCAGTTCTCACAGTGTAGATCTCATTCTAATGAAAGAAAATTGTTTTTGATCTATCATTTAACAAAATAAGGCCTCTCTTTCAGTTACAATTCTACCACCAGGTTATTGCAATTTGAATAACAAACTTTCCAACAAAAACAAAAACGGGAACAGATGACTTTGTGAGTATAAAATGATTTCATTTGATAGCAAAAAAAAGTGAGAGAATGGGAGCGGAGCTAAAGGCCTTCTTTTTCTATACCCTTTTTCAATGGATAGCTGCTTCTAATTATCTTCATATTTCTAGTTTTCATGACTTTTTTTATATCTTTTCTTTTTCTGGTTAAGTATTCTTCTTGTATACTTCCTGTACTATTGGGTGCACCCTTTGGTTTTTAATGAACTCCATTTACTTAAAAAAATAAAAATAAAAAAAGCAATAACAATTAGCTGAGTAGCTCCATTTCAATGGATTCATCAGCAAAAGGCAACACATGAATAACAGCTGAAAACAGTGGGTCAAATGAACAGCTGAAATTCACAACCAAATAAAATTACTGATGCAAGTTCATCAAAAATAACAAACTCAGTTGTGGAAAAGAGGATCAACCTGTAGTCTAAAGTGTAAGGCAAATACACAAAAGGGGTAGGAGCTTATACAGAAAAAAATAAAAAATAAAAAAAATCCATCAATAGAAAAAGGCATCCCGTAATTAATACTGACAACTAAACATTATCATGGCATGTTGTTCAAGATCTTACATGGAAAGCATGAGATAATAATGAGAACATCTCAAGCTATGTCCATCAGCAGATTGACAGATTGAAAGAATGTTGCCAATGAGAACATCAAGAAATTATAAGGTTCAACTCACAATTTGAGATTCAGATGCATAACCAGACAAATTCATGCTTAAGGTTTCATATTCCCAGTTTGGAACATAGAGGCCATAGAGCAAGCACATGTAAGCTGAGCACAGTAAGATAGCGAACATCCTGCACAATTAAGCAAAAGTTAGTACGTGAAACTATCAAACACCAGGAGGAGAAACATATTACCCATGAAAATTTCATCATCTAAGAATCCTAAAAAGTCTAGAACAAACATTATAAGATCTTTCTTGACCAAAAAAGTATTCAGGTCATCTCATGTCATATTTTTTGTCAAGTGACATCATTGAATTCTGCAACTAAGTTTGGCAATAATCTGACTCCATAACTTTAAGGCTTTAAATCGAAAAATTCGAACATTTGAGGCCGATGTTGCTAAGGTTTATACCCTGATCACTTAATGATGAAGTATATAAAAAATGGTTCTTAATTCAGCCTCTTCATCTAAACATCATGGTTAAAGATGATACTAGCTCCCAAAAACAGAGTGGTCGAAAGTTTGGCATCCCCAACGCTGCCAAGGTGGTACAGGGCATTAAATCCATTTCTATATCTTAAAGGAAATTCCGTGTGTCAAGACAAATCTACTTCTAATAGGCATTTCCTAAATACTAATATATGTAATTTTCTTTGTCCAGATAAAATATTATGCGACCTTTGAAAAATAGTTTATTTCATCCATGCTTAAATTTTGAATTGCTTTTCCAATTCAACACACCTTTCCCCTAGTTTTTTTGTTATACATAAAATCATCTCGGCATTTCAATAGCTCTTCCCTAATCACAATTTCAAAAACTCAGCATTGCTTAACATATCTGCATTCCAAAAATATCTGTGCATTGCGCTTTCATGTTACAAACACGACTACAAGTGGAATTATATATTCTAACTAACAGAACTAACCACTGAATGCAGTATTTCCTCACAAAAGCTGCTGGTGAGTCGACCGTGTTGTTGTTAACAAGCCAGATCTCTGACATTGCTGCCAACAGATATCCAATCGATATCCTCTGTAAATTACACAAGCACATTTTCAACATGCATATTTTTTTAAAAAAAATGAATCTAGATGTCTACTTATAAGAATAGACCAACAGATAACAGTACGTTAATCGGTTCTGAATTTCTCAACCCTAAAAGAACAAATGATTTATTGAGGTCAAGTAATTCATTTTGGTTTAATCATTCACAGATGGCATACATCAAATGCAGTGCACATGAGGTAATGCACAGGCTCATCAACTTTTGATCCTTGGAATAGACAAGACATCGCAATGCTCAAAATTGCTGGATAACTATGCAAATATATGATCAAACTCATTGATTCCATACCAGTTTAATTACCCAAGCCAGGACATGTTTGTATTATTGACTACTTGATTAATTCCATACCCTAGGTGACACACAGGTTATAAGGTGTTGATTCACCATGTTACCAACTGTTGAGAGAAGACATCACATGGCAGATGATTAGATATGCACCGAAGAATTTACTGGCATGCAGTTGCACCAATTCAATGGTGACCTTAGTCACAAACGAACATTATCAAGCTTACATTCCAAAGAGTCTGGACCATATTGAATCAACTAAATCATACTTTCCAGCTTGTTCTCACATCCGGCTCGCAAACAAGCCAGAATAACCACGCCCAGATTTATGTTGGCTTTATGGAGGAATTCAGAAGACAGCAAGTGTCAGTAATCTGTTAGGGGCAGAAGAGACTGCACAAAGTTTCAGCCTAACTACTTAGTATTGAGTGGCATACTGTCACTACATCACAACAATAAGACCAAAGCACATCAGCCACTGGGAAACAATCACACACTACTTCTGTAGATAATTTGAACCCCATTTAATGAATTAACAATGCAGAGAACAACTAAACTAATTTAACTGATAACTGAAAATGCTACCTGTAATACACCTAGCCAGCGTATCTTGCCCACATCAACTCCATATGTTAAATGGTTACGCCCATGAAAATACCCACCTAGGATAGTATGTCCAGAAAGAAAAAAAGAACAGATCTTTATTCATTACAGAGTGGATAAGCATAAGTTCACATAACATTTGAACTAATGAATTGTGAATAAATATCACATGTTTTGTAGTATAATAGTGTGAGTGATGTTAGAGTATACACATAGTCAAAACAGTGCCATGTAAGTTGCCACATTATGGTGTACATTTTAGTGGCTAACATGATATGCACCACGTGAATTGCTGCAGTAGTTTACATGGTAAGTGCCATGTAAATTGTCACATGGTAGTCCACATAAACGTGATAAGTTCCGCATAGACTACTTTGTAACGGACCTGTAATAATAGCACCTCACAGCACTATTAAGCTTTTATTCAACCTGTTACATACAATTCCTTACAAACTCACTTGACAATCTACATTTTATGAAAATGAGTGACAAGTGACAATTCATATCTTAGTAACACACACGTGGTAAGTGCCACATAAATTTTCACGTCAGTTTGGAAACATAATAAGATCCACGTGGACCGGCAATCCACATGTTAGTGCCTGACTTGGCAAATACCACGTGGAGACTTGTAGTATAAGTTGTAGTATCTAGCAGCATTATTAATATTTTAATGAACATATTATATCAATAGCTCACTCAGAGACATGTCAGTACTCCAAAAGGTAGGTCCAAAGCAACATACCTTGCAAAATCAACCCCAAGAAAAAGAGCTTAATGGTCCTTAGTATGACTTTCTTCGTAGCAATTCGTTTGTTAGACATTTTCTGCACGGTACCATAATCTGCTTTCAGCTACATCTTGCAAGTTATAGCATATTTATCGTGCAGTAAAAAAATTTATTACGGCAACAAAGTAACCACCACAAAGCTTGACGTAAAAGGTTATAAATACCTTGAATGCTAGACTAACGGAGACACCAACACCAAAGAGGAAAAATGGCATCACGAAATCCGCGAGTGTCACACCGAACCACGGTGAGTGATTTATGGACGGGATTGCCCCTCCCGCATCATCAACTAGAATCATTAACTGTGTTAAACAAATATGGAAGAAGATTAGGGGGAAATTTTGAAAGTTGAGAAAGGGCGCAATAGGCGAAGTGGAAGGAAGTTGAGGATACGAGGAGTTGGGGCGCGTGCGTACCGCTACGGTGAGGCCACGGAAGACGTCGAGAGAGGCGAGCCGTTGACTGGGATCGGTGGTGGGACTAGGACTGGACGCATCCGGGCTGTCGGATGACGAGGAGGGAACGATGTCGTCGTCGTTGAGAAGAGGCGCGCGTTGTTCTTCTGCCAAGTCGATGAGGGTAGACATTTTTGGTCTGAGTCTCAAGCTGCCAAGTCCAGACCCTCCGGCTCCGTTCTGCAAATAACTATCCACAACATTGGAAAGGGTTTTTTGTCATTTCGCATATCTTTTATTTTCGGGAACTCTCTCTTTTTTCTTTTTTCTTTTTTTAAATTGCAATCTTCGTTCGTAAGAGAAAGAAGAAAAACACCATAGCATGAATAAATAATTAAAGCAAATTGCACTAAAGATACAACATCATGAATATTTTGGAAATTTCCTATATTCAAACCTCATTCATAATTTGTTTGACAAACAATCTTAATAAGTCTGTGAGCTACATAAGTTGCCTCTTTTTCCTATGACATTTATGCCATTTTCGTAACATTTTTAGAACCACTCTAGCATCGATCATTAGCTGACCATATTTACTCAAGTTTTATATTGTACCTTTGAGTACATTGACCACTTGAAGAAAGTCTCTTTCTAAAATAATGCTTTGTAGTCTTAAATTTTGACTAAATTTCGATACACACAACGTTGCTTGTGTTTCTGCAAAGACAAGTTTCTATATAATACAAATAGTACTTTTTGTTGCTTCCACTCGACCCATATTGTCTCGCACAATGACATTTGTCTATTTATGGAATCAATGGCTATATTCTAATTTATCTTATACATGCATAGCGGTGGAGCTTTCCGCTTTTTTGGAATTATTGGCGGCGTATGCTGCACTAACACTCCTTCTTTAGCATTAGCATCCTTGTCTCGAGAAAATCTCTCTTCCCCTATTGCAATTTGAACAACTAATTATTGTATATTCATATATCTTAAATTATCACGCCTTTTTCAATGTACTATTAAACGTAAAAGAATTTGTAATGAAGAGTTTTGATTTTTCGACCCTTTTCAATCACCTTTTTTATTAAAATTTTTTGTTAATAGAGAAAATAAAATGACCAAATAATTCTTCAAGAAAAAAAAAATTAAAAACAAATGAAAAAACAGACGTCGTTTTTATTTTATTTTTTTCTAATTGTTTCCTCTTTTTTATGTACTTTTTTGTTTATATTTTTTTTTAAACTAAGAGCATAATTGTATTTTTTAAAATTTTATGGAGGTAAAACATACATTTTACATGTTAGCCAAACGGTAGGGAGGGATTGAAAACGGCTAATAAATCAGAACACCACGTTACAAATTTTTTAAGTTTATAAGAAATATTAAAAAAGGCTCTGATAATTCAAGAATGTTCGAAACTGGGCTTCGAGGCCTAAACTTAAGTTCATTTCAAGAACTATTTAGCGAAGTGAAGGCCCACTAATGATTGGAGCCTATTCATCAATTAGAACTTATGGAAGCGCCTTGTAACTAAGGACTTACTATCAATTGGGAATCAAATCTCCTCACCTCTCCCAATTGCCAATGATCAGTATCGAACAACTAGTGTTCGAGACTTTAACAAGACTTGATTGGACTTATATTTAAAGGGGTATCTCCATGACATACCAACGTTCAATGACTTAGCAGCACAAGTGCTATCTAGATGTGACTAACATCACATCAATACTTTGACTCAAAGACCATGATCACCACAAGCTGGCAACACATGGCAATGTGAGAAACCACATAGGTGACTTCATTAAATGAGACCAAAGATACCATTAGAAATATAAAAATAGACATTCTCCAATTAGGTAGAGAATTCGAATCAGTTTTAATCATTATTCACTCATATATGATAACTGATTTAAGTATTGGAGTTATCTTCTGCCGACCCATTCCGACAAACACTTTTGCCTGATTTCTACTGTCACCATTCAGAAACTGTTCCAAAAAAGAATAAGTGAAATTTCTCCTCTTTTAAAAAAAAAAAAATTTTTAAAGCAAGTGAAATTTCTCCTTTATTTTCACTTCTTTCCTCTCTTAATTTGGTGCATAGTAGACCGCATAAAATAATAATTTCGTTATTTCTTTCTTCCTTAAACTTATTTTTTTGTGTTGCAAAGAGAAAAATCATGTATACATTGCCCACCAATTAAATGTGATACAGTCAGAGACAACCAGGAGGGCGGGGGGCTATGGTTCCCCTGATTTGAAAAATTATACATAGTTTGCGACAAAACCAGGATCCCCGAGTTCCATCTCAGGATACCAGATGTTTTAGATCATCGAACTTTACGTAATCTTTGCATTTCATCATGAGGGCAGGCAAAACTTACTGGTTTACCTACCTTTCGAAGATCACTCAAAAAAGTAAAATATCTAATGCTTTTTGCTGAATACCAATGACTAATACAAGATACATAAATTACTATTCATTTGAATTCTAGTCACATTTATTCAGCCTCAATTAAAAACCACCAAATATCAAGCATCCTTTCTATCAAAAGAATGAAACTTGAGACACCCTGTAGTCTCCGAAAGCTCACCAAGTCTTTGTGCAGCAGCAGCCAAAGTGGCATTACTCTTACAGAAAGCAAACCTGATGTATCTTTTCTGATAGCAACAATCTTCTTGAGAAAATTTCTTCTTATGAAAAAATCCACGACCTGGAACAGCCACCACCCCTGCCTGCTTTATCAATTCTGTAACGTATTCCACCTGCAAAGTAAGGATCACTTAAGACCACTATCAATTTACTGCTTATAATAAGCTAAATGGAAATTTAAACAGTAAACCAAGTTTGTATTCTTTTGAAATGCTTATACCAACATGTAGAAAAGCACATACATCAGAAAGAGGGCAACTTTCAGGAATCTCTGCAAATAAAAAGAATGAACCCTGAGGCTTAAACTGGATCTTAAAACCAACCCCAGCAAGGAACTCGACAATGTAATCTCTTTTCAATTCATAATCCTGACCACAACATAGATGTCATCACAACAAATCAAAACAAATTCATGAAACTAGTTAGAAGATAAGATATCAAAATTGGTTTCTCCTACTCTTCTCAATGATTTGAAGTATTCTGGGGGGCTTCTCAAAGCAGTCAAGGCAGCTTCCTGGAAAGGTGCGGGAGCAGAATCTGTAATTTTAACATGAATGTTTCTGATTGCAGAGGCAATGACAGCCGGAGCAATTGCCCATCCAACCCTCCAACCTGAAAGCAACATACAAACAGCGTAACAAAGAGATTCTGAACAGCAACAAGCTAGTGCAATAACTCAGCACCAGTTATTCAAAGCAGAAATAGAAGTTGCAAATTCCAAAAAATATGAAGAAAGAATGGCAGTTCCAGCTTGAGCAAATCTATATTAAAACCTTTTGGGAAGGATGTCAGCTTTAACCTGTAACACTAAAAGTCTTAGATAAGGAAGATGTAATTATAGTCCGCTCTTGCATTCCTGTGAATGAGGCAAGGGATATGTGTTTCTCATTGTCAAATGTTATATGTTCATATACCTGCAAAAAAAAAAAAAGATAGAGAAAGTAAAAAACAAATTTCTTTAGACATTCGAGAAATAGGACAGCATCTCTCTTGTTTGTCGACAGTTTCAGCCAAAAAAGCATGCAAGCACATATTAAAAGCAAAGAATGAATGGAGATTTCACTTTGCTGAAAAAAAATTAGCCAAAAGATAAAATAAAATAAAATCTCAGTAAAGCTATTAAGTTGTAAGTTGATCATGGCATGGACAAACAACAATGACATACCATCATGAGAACTGAGAATATAAGTGGAGCTCCTAATTTTCTACAATTTATCTAAATATAAGTGATATATGTAAGTGATCTGCTTAACCCTTTTTAAGTTTTCATTCAATGGAAACTCACCTTTTGCTTCCTCTCTCTATTATTTGTCCAAGGATTTTAAAACAATCTTGCTATTAATTAAAAAATTTAAAACAATCGCATACTCTAACATCCAGGTATTAATAATAATCCAAAACTATATTCAGCTGAAGTACCTCATTATTGTTTCAGCCACAATCACATCACACCAATCCAGTTGTAATAGTTGACTCAAAATCAAAAGTTATGTTGGCATCCAGTTCTACAGCAAAGACTGTGTTCTTAGAATATATTGTGCATTCCATCTTTCTGGTGTGATTAGCAACAGTACCACACATTCTTCAACCCCACCCCCCACCCCCCCCACAACAAAAAAAAATAAATGAAGTAATTAACCATAAGATGGGACAAAAAGCTTAAAAAAGTTGAATTGTAATTTATACATCAAAAGACTATGAGGGAACATGTGACATCATGCGATAATCATCTAATCCAACCAATCATTCTTAAGTTTGATAAGCAAAAGGATCATCATACTTCATCTGTAATAGCTAAGAAGTCCCTTCTGCAGCATACTTCAGCAATAGTTTCAAGTTCATCTTTAGTGAAAACTTTGCCTGTTGGATTCTGAGGACTGTGCAACTTTGCATTAGTACATATCTAAGTCATAATGCAATAAATACTAGTACTTTGGATATACTTTGATAAATTTCATATATTATTCTGGATTACCAAGAGATTAATAATTAGGGAAGAACTTGCTACATTCGCTTTTATTTCTTTTAGTTTCCCTATAATTTTTGGACCATTTCTTGTGTAATCGCCAATATTTCAGGATCATTGTCCTTTAGAAGAATAGGCAAGTCATGCCTCCACTCTACAGATTTCATTTCTTCATCAACTGAGAGAATATAGAAATTTGTTTGTGACATGAGAAGTTTGTGACCAAGATGAGCACAAACTTTTGGGATGGAAGGATATCAGCCTGAGAGAATATAGTCAAAGGGACAAATTGTCATATTTTTCCACTCAAATACTTCATCTAAATGGTCCTACATCAATCCTCTGTGGAAAGATGTTGTGGGTGTCCAACAGATCACCCATGAAAATATTATGGCCAGGATACTAACCTAACTTCAGAAATTGTTATCCTATATTTCTAGAGAATCTCTATTTCCATTGATTATAAACATACTCTGAATTTATGCATCAAAAAATAAACATACTTCAACTTTTGGAAGAACACTTTTCAGAGCGAGTACAAATTCTAACCAAAACTCCATTTCGTATTCCCTTCATGGAATTTACTAACCTGTTCAGCACAATAGCTTTCGTTCTCCCAGTAATAGACTGCATGAGTTTGTTTGGATCTAAGGTCCAATGAGGAGGGTCAAGTGGCACAAACACCTGTCATTTCCATTTTTTTTTTCCACAGTAGTAGACAATTATCAATTTGAAACTCGAAATTCTTGGCATTTACATTTAGTAGAACAAACTAAATACACAATCAAATTCCAAGCCCTCAGTTATTGACAATAAGAAGCTTACTGGGATTCCCCTGGCCATGGTAATACATCCTTCATATGTCTCATATGAAGGGTCAAAAAGTATAACTTCATCACCTTGATCTATTACTGTCCGTACATAGCAGTAAACAGCATTACACATGAACTCTAAACAGAGAAAAATTTAACTCTATTAATAGTACGACAGGAGCATACTTGCAAACACTGCTGCTGCAAATGCCTCAGTTTGGCCACAGCAAATAGCTATATCAGTAAGAGGGTCGACGTCTAAACCATGCATTTCCTTCACCATCAATGCTAAGTGGTCACAGATTCCCTGCACATGCCTTGCATCGCAACATTTTAACTAATTTTAAAATAAAATGAAATTGGAACATAGTTCTATGAAAAGCGAATGAAACCAATAACAGGAATCAAGAAAAGTAGCGAAATTTATTGAAGAAACCAATAGTAGTTGAGTTTGAAGAAGTCTCAGTGATGGACACCAACCTGTACTGGTTGAAGTCGGAATTAATAGCAGAAACGGCAGCGTTTTTTATATGAGGCGGTGCAGGGAAGTCCGGGAAGCCTTCGGCGAGGTTGATGGCGTTGCATCGTTGAGCAAGATGTGAGAGTTCTTGAATGGGTGATGGAGTAAAGGCCTTCGCCACAGAGGATAGTTTCTCCTCCATTGCTCTGTTTTCTTCACTTTCTTTGATGCCTTATCTTCTTCGATGCTCTGTTACAACCAAGAACCTAGACGGCGACACCACTGAAGTGCCCCATGACACGTATAGAGTATACGTTTTAGTGACCGAGTATTATAATGTTCTTTATGTTTCGGCCTATAATATATTTTGTTCTAAAAAAAAAAATTAATTATTTTTTACTATTTGTTGTCGCTCTAAAATGGTTCGAAAAACATTTTTAAAATCATCTATGTTTTTTTAATTTTTCAAATAATCTTACAAGTTGTGAGAAAGAAAGACGACGAAGAGGAACTACAGAAAAATAAAATATATAAGAATAGAAGTCATCAAAGGTAGAATTAAGATTTGATGCAATTGTTTGTTCATATTATTTACAATTTAGGTAAACAAACCACCTAGACAACCAATGTAGCCACCCCTGTTTCACTAGGTATCCGCACAACCATCTTTCTCTTTACAATTTGGATATTGTACTTACAACTATAGAGCACAAGTATCTGTTGACTTAGCCACGTCCTGATTTTTCCACTATAAATGTCACACAAGAGGACAAGTAACGATATAATAGTTATAATATATTTGATGAACTGGTTAAGTGTTACATTTTGATTTTTTGTCAAATGTATTATAATTAGAGTATCTTTAGCAAGACCTTTTAAAATAGCCATCCAAAAAGTGTAAGTTTTTATTTTAGTTACTTATTTCTCTATAAACACTCTAACAGACCTTTTATATTACATCCTCTATTTCTTTAAATATTAATTTTAATACATTTTTTATTATTTTATTTTCTTTCTCTCTCTCTTCCGGTAGCTGCATCTCGGTCGTCGACTCCCGCTCTCTCCAGCTCATCTCCACTCTCCCCCTCCCCTCTCCTAGTCCCTCCAACTCCAATTCCCTATCGCCATTCGTTACCTTCGTTCGTTGGACTCCTCTCCTCCTCCACTGCGACCTCCTCTCCACCGAGCCCTCCTTGTCCCATCTCCTCCTGGCTGCTGCTGATCGACAGGGCCGCATCTGTCTACTCGATTTCCGCGCCAGATCCTCGCTTCTCTGGTTCGAGATTGACTCCGCATCGAAACCTGGCGTCCAAGACCTCTACTGGGTCCAGGCCAGGCCCGACTCCTGCCTCCTCGCAACCATTAACGGGCCCTCCACTCTCTCCCTCTACAGCACCTCCTCCGCCCGCTGCCTCTTCCAATACGACACCGCGCCTGAGTTTTTCTCCTGCCTCCGCTGCGACCCCTTCGACTCTCGCCACTTCTGCGCCATCGAAGGTGAAGCTGAAGGTGTAGGGGGGATATCGAATTCGGTCATGGCAGATTGAGCGAGAAAATGAAGGAGAACAGAGAGAGGAGGAGAAAGAAGTGAGAGGAAATGAGAAGAAATTAATAAAAAAATCATAAAAGTAGCAAATTTTTTAAAACCTTCTATTATAAAGGGTCTGCTGGAAGAAGAAAAATAACTCATAATAGCTATATTTAGCTACTATAGGCCATTTAAAAGATTTACTAAAGTTACTCTTAGGAATATAAAACGAGCAAAGTTCAGGTAAATAGTACATGTACAAGCTTGGCTCGTTGACAATACGAGCAACAATACCTGAGCTTCTCACCAAAGAGAATTCTTTGTGCAAGCTTGAGTTCACCAATTAGCGGAGCTGAGTCTTGGCTCGAAATCCAATCAGATCCACTCTCTAAAACCCAAAGGGCACAAAATCACCGCCCAAAAGCCCAATTAGCGGAAAAGTTAAGTCACGCCCCAGTCACGTGAGCGCCAAGCGCCGCATCTTTCAAATTCAAAAAGCGAGTGGCAGTTCCGTTAATAACGTGCAAATCCAGGCCCAGTTTCGCACGGCCTCACAGCCCTCCTCCCGATCCCATTTGAATTAAAACCCCCTCTCACTCTCATTGTCGCAGTGAGGAGAACATTGCTTCCGTTAGGCTTTTTCTCAGCAAACCTTGTGCTGATTGAGTGGATCATCGTACAGCGAAGAGCAATGTCTCTGAGGCCGAGCGCGAGGACTGAGGTCCGCCGGAACCGGTACAAGGTGGCCGTGGACGCCGAGGAAGGTCGCCGCCGAAGGGAGGACAACATGGTTGAGATCCGAAAGAGCCGCAGAGAAGAGAGCTTGCAGAAGAAGCGTCGCGAAGGCCTCGTACCTCACCAAATCCCCTCCTCTCTCGCCGCCACCCGCACTTCCGAAAGGACCGAAACGAAGGTATTCATCACTCAACCTTGCGCCGCCGTTTTTAAAGTTTACCTAGAATTACAGTAAGCATGTCAATGTGTTGTGTTTGTTACTGTAAATGCAGTTAGAAAGTCTGCCGGAAATGGTTAGTGGGGTTTTGTCGGAGGACAAGAGCTTGCAGCTTGAGGCAACCACTCATTTCCGAAAGCTGCTTTCGATCGGTAAAATTTTTATGTTTGAATTCGGTTTCGGATTGTGTTTTTAGTGGGTTGTTTTTTGTTCTTACTATGATCGATTCTCCAGAGCGCAGTCCTCCGATTAACGAAGTTGTGCAATCCGGGGTTGTTCCCCGCTTTGTCCATTTCCTTGCAAGGGATGACTTCCCACAACTTCAGGTTTGATTTCTAGTGCGTTTATGTTATGCATTTTGTTACTGAATCATTTTATGTTGTTGATTGTGTTGTTCTATGATATTGGGTGTTCTTTAGTTTGAGGCCGCTTGGGCCCTCACGAACATTGCTTCCGGGACATCAGAAAACACCCGGGTTGTGATTGATCATGGAGCCATCCCAATATTTGTCAGACTTCTAGGCTCTCCGAGTGATGATGTTCGTGAACAGGTGTATATCTGTAATGGGCATTAAGTTCTTATATGCTTGATTTTGTGTTTGATTTGTAGGGAATCGTATGGTTGATGATAATCCTTGTTTGAGTTGTAGGCTGTTTGGGCATTAGGAAATGTTGCCGGTGACTCGCCGAAATGTCGTGATCTTGTTCTTAGTCATGGGGCTTTAATGCCGTTGCTGGCACAGTTTAATGATCATGCTAAACTTTCTATGTTGAGAAATGCGACATGGACATTATCCAACTTCTGTAGGGGCAAGCCACCGCCTTTGTTTGAGCAGGTTGGAAATTTAAGCTTGAGTGATTAGGGGCCTAATGCATCTTTTTCTCGTTTTCAAAACATGTGTTCTTGATGTGCTTTTGAATCTTAATGCGCAGACAAAGCCGGCTATCCCAGCTCTTGAGCGTCTTATACATTCACATGATGAGGAAGTCCTCACTGATGCATGCTGGGCACTATCATATCTTTCAGATGGCACCAATGAAAAAATCCAAGCTGTAATTGATGCAGGTCCCTGCCCCCGACTCGTTGAACTTCTAACGTGAGTGTCGGGTTTTATTAGACTATTTGAATTAGTTTTTGATTGCTTGATGTTAGAATTCTTTTTTTTTTCCAATAAAATCTTAATGCTTGAAAATTCTGTTTGATTAGCCATCCCTCTACAACGGTGCTCATTCCTGCCCTTCGCACAGTTGGAAATATTGTCACTGGAGATCATATGCAAACTCAGGTGTGCAATAATAATATATTCCGTACTGTTTTCTTTTTAGTCTTGTTTCTTTAAAGTTGCTTTTGATTATCCTGTTCTCATGATTTATAATTGGATCAGATACAATATTAATTCATGAGGTGGCTAGTTATATTAGTATTAAAATCAAACTGCATAGTGTTACTTACAGTCTGATATATCTGTAAAACGCTCTGGTGGCAGTGGTTTTCTGTTTTACTGAATTTTATAAAGAAAATGAAAATATTTCATACTTATCCATATAATTCAACACAACATTATATCTATAGTGGGCATCAGATGCTTTTAGGATGCACTAAGCATGCCGTTTTGCATTTGATTTGCAAGGGTACATAAATCATTGGGCTTTGGCTCCTATTCTATGTTTTTTTTGGGCTTATTGTCACAGTGATAATGAATATTTTGGTACTATTAGATGCCTTTTGATGAAGGCTAGCCCAAAGCTGTTATTGCCAGTGTGTCCAATACAACCTTTCTCCTTTCAATTGGTGTGGAACTGGCGTTCCAAAGTTGGGACTCCAGCAATGGGAGTAATTTTTGTTATTAGATTGATAATAGTAGCCTTTGCATTCAAATAATAGAGTCGTAAAAAAAATTACGTAACATTCTCGTTTGCATTGGGCATACCTTGTCTCTTCCCACTGCAACTTTCTCGTTTAGTTTTCCCTCTTCTAATTCTTTTGTTCTACTCCATTCTTAGGTTTATTACTTTTGAAGGTACCTTTCATTTTCATCTCTCTCTCTCTCTGTATTTTTTTAAAGAACTATGTATGTATGTGTTTCTTAAAATTACTTTTGGAATGTTGGTCACTATACGAAATATGGGATTTGTGTTGAGTTTTGGAATGTGATCTGTTACTTTTCTGAATCGGAATTCGATGCTGAATACTCTTCCTTCTTCAGTGTATAATAAATCATCAAGCTCTTCCTTGCCTTCTCAACCTGTTGACACCTAATTATAAGAAAAGCATCAAGAAGGAAGCTTGCTGGACCATCTCAAATATCACAGCTGGAAATGTAAATCAGATACAGGTGAGCAAGTAAATTCATCCGCAACAAATGCATGCGCTATTTAGAATGTTGTCATGATTATCTTTGATGTCCTTATTTTGTTTTAATTAATATCTGCATCCATGATAGTGTTATTTGAGGCATGTTTCAGTATGGCAGTAAGGAGCCTACGAAAGAAACCTGATTATTGTTGTATTATGGTGGTGATCTCATTTCTTGTTTATAATCTGTTGTGAAGGTGATATTAAGGCCTATTTTTTGAAAACTTGCAGGCTGTAATTGAGGCTGGCATCATTCCCCCCCTTCTCCAACTACTTCAAAATGAGGAGTTTGAGATCAAGAAAGAAGCTGCTTGGGCAATTTCAAATGCTACATCTGGTGGCACCCACGATCAAATCAAGTATTATTTCTTTCCCTGCAATCAGCTCTTGTTCCTTTTAAATACTCTTGCCAAATATTTGTCTTACATTTAAGTTTTTGATCTATTTATGTCTGGTAGGTACTTTGTGAGCCAGGGGTGTATTAAGCCGCTGTGCGATCTCCTCATTTGTCCAGACCCAAGAATTGTCACAGTTTGCTTGGAAGGGCTTGAGAACATTCTGAAGGTTGGGGAAGCTGAGAAGAATATGGGTAAAACAGGAGATGTAAACTTGTATGCCCAATTGATTGATGATGCTGATGGTTTAGATAAGATTGAAAACCTTCAGAGTCATGACAACAACGAGATATATGAGAAGATAGTAAAGATTCTTGAGACATATTGGGTTGAGGATGATGATGAGCCGTTGCCCCCAGGTGAAGCTCCCCAATCTAGCTTTGGTTTTGGAGGGAATGAAGTTTCTGTTCCTTCTGGTGGATTTAACTTCAGTTGAAGGTATGCATGCTTACCACCTCAACTATTAGTATTAGTGCATATTCAGTAAAGGCAGTTGAGATAACCTGCATTGCACTTGAGTGCAATTGTAAGAGTCCAAGCAATCGCAGGAGGAAACCGCCTAATACAATGGAGCAACGCCCCTTCCCCTATCTAGCTCAGAGAGATATTAGGAAAAAGAAAAGATATGTTACTTTTAAGTTATTTCTTGTTCTCCTTCTGGAGATCCTATTTAATATTTTGATGATAATTAGGGATTATCTGATTTTTGTCATCCAAGTAAGAAAGATTTCTTCTTGGATGTTTCTTTTTTATTTTGGCGATCAGTGAAATTTTGTTGGTTGTATTACTGTCCAAAAGTTATGGATTACATAATTTATGTTTAGTTATCTTATTTTCTTTCCTAAAAATGTGCTACTTTTCTGATGGTTTTTTTTTTAAAAATTTTTTGTGTCATCCATGTGTTTTCGTTTTCATTCTATTTGCTATTGAGGCATGTGTCCTTATCTTAGACAAACGTGCAATATATTTGGATGGTGTAATCCCAATCCAAAGTGCGCAAGTGTTTTCATCTAGGGTCTTTGGGCCAAAAGAAAACATAAATGGCAATATATTCTTACTGTTCCTTTAAATTGAACAATGAACTGAAGAAAGAAATAAACGAGAAAATCTTGTAGGTGTAGAAGACTAATAAGAACCGCATCTGCCAAAATTAACTTAAACTTGTAAGAGTACTATTATTAGATACTCTATAATTTGTTCCCTTTTCTAAATATAGGAAAAATTTTAAAAAAATTACAAAATGCCACCAGTAGTAGATGCTCTATAGATCAAATTCCCTTCCCTAAATCATTGGGTAGCTACAGTGCTACCCAATGCATTGGGTAGCACTGTAGCTACTCAATGCATTATTATTATCCTTAAAAAAAAAAAAACACTCTCTCTCTCATCTGTCTCTCCTTCACGCATCCCCCTTTCTCTGTTTTTTTTTTTTCTTCCTGTCGAGCAGCCCATCTCCCCTGTTCTCTTCTGCAACACCAAAACAGGCCATAAAGAAGCTAAAGAAGAAAGTGAGAGGTAGCTTCTAGGGGAAGATCTCCATAGAGCTAGCCATGAAAAAATAATGAGAGAAAAAAGACAAAGCTACGTAGAAGAGAGACAATGAGAAGATAAAGGAGATCTCTCACTGCTTGGTGGAATACACTTTACAAAGGCTTCAAATTGCTTGATGGAGACAATGAGAAGAAACAAAGGCTTGGGTATTCTGCTGCTTGACAGAGACGACGAGAGAGAGAGAGGGGAAAAGAAATTAATAAAAAAAACTAAAGAAAGAGTATTTTAATACTACAGGGAAAGATAAAGGGAATCTGCTATGAGATGTATTTAGATAAGGAAGCAAAAAGTAATTTTGTTCCCTAAATATAGAGAAACTTGTTGAGAATCTGATAATAGTGCTCTAAAAGCATTAGTAGCAGCTTCCCTTAAACCCCATTCCCTTTCCTAGTGTAAGGAAAAATGTTAAAAAAAATACAAAATAGTCCACTGTAGAAACACCAAGGGAACCACTTTTGGTTCTCTTTATCTAGGGAACAAAAAATGATTTCCTTAGCATTATTTTAATATAAAAACTTTCTCTTTCCTCTTTCTCTTCTCTACCATTTGTTTAAAACAATATTTAAATAATTTCTCTTTTCTCTCTCTTTTTTTTAGCATTTAATTTAAATAGTATTTAATTCATATAGAGAAAGATGAAGGGAAACTGCTGTGGAGTGCATTTAAATAGGAAACTAAAAAATGATTTTGTTCTCTACATTAAAGAAAAGTTTAAGAAAAGTTGCTACTAATGCAATTGGCGGAAAGAATTGCATGTAATTCAAACAATCTTTTTCGGTACGCAATTTGGGCAATTAATTTGCAAGGGATCTTTATCCACCTTAGGGAACGAGTATTATGTTCCATAGGGTAGATTTAACATAAGTTGAAGCTATGCACTCATACCACTTTTGGATGCAGGCAGCGTTCTGCCCAGGATTAAGATTTCTAATCATTTGGATAGCACGTTGTGAGAGAACTCATATAGATTTATTTGTCAAAATAAATTTTAGGTTGTTCGGTCACCTACTTGATCAAATGAGTTTTATATGGACTCTCTTACATGTGTTGTAATTTGGACAGTACATTGTGAAAGAACCTATATAAATTTATCTGTTCAAATAAATTTTGAGCTGTGGTCGCCTACTCGATCTGGTCAGTTCTATGTACTCTCTCACATGTATTGCAATTTGGATAGTACATTATTGAAGATCCTTATCCACTAACATGAAGGATGTATATGGAGTCTTAACCTGCATTTTTTGTTTTGGTCTAGGCCAATTATTATTATTTTTGTTTACAAGTATTTGAACTTTCATCAAAATTAGAAAAAAAAAAAAAAACAAAAAGGATGTTTCCTTTCGACATCCTACAAACGAAATGTTTGGACCTTTGTTCCGATTTTTGGAAGGTTAATGGCATTTGCACCAACTTGTGCAAAGAAAAAAGGACTTTGAAACCATGAATAAGCTCATGGTTTTGTCTTTTTTTAATGCACATCAGTTTTCCTAGATCTTTCATCCCCTGCAGAAAGACCATTTTCAACTATCAAAGAAGATACAGAATAATCTGAAGTAACCCAAGGCCAGGAGCGACAAAAAGTGTAAGAATCTACTCCAGTGGAACCAAAGAGCCGTTGTCAGTCCCAATGGCTTTAAGTTCTTGGTGGACGTTTCTGTGATTTGAAGTGGCTAGAAATTAATACCCATATCTCTCAACGTATTTAGGAACTTCCCCACATGGGTATTTCCCGTAAAGTGCATAGGATTCGAGATCCTTTTTTGTGCTTGTACACGAAAGAGCAAGGAACCATCTCCTCGAATACGCTGCTGGCCAACCCGTGAGCAAGACTGTACTCTACTGTCGGATCTGGACAAGCCCACGTAGGACTTTTTTGTCTCCATGTTTTCTCTAAACTCTAAAGTTTCCATGCAACAGTACTGGAACACAACTGTGCACACAGAACAGAGCTTTTGAATCAACAATTTATCACCCATCTAATCTTTTGCTACAATTCTAGAACTTTGAAGAAATTAGAGATGAAAGGCCAACTATCTTCCTCATCCTGCGAGGAAGACGAGTATGAGTTATCAAGATCGGTTTACTGTTGGTGGCGTTCGGCTGCCAATTTTGATGAATGCGTGAAGCTCAAGTATGACCTCCCAAACATTTCAATCCTAACACCCAGGCTTAAAGTGCTGAGGGAAATGGAAAGGTTGGCTTTGATTGCACCGGAAGGGCTCAACGAGCTCCGGCACAAGCTGCAGATGTATCGTTCCGGCGATTTTTGGGTGCCTACAGGAGGATTCAGCAAGGAAGAGATGGACATTCCGGCAACCATTACAATTCTCTTGGTGGGTTTCACAGGTTCTGGCAAAAGCTCACTTGTGAACCTTATGTACAGTGTTCTTGGCCGCTCTGGAATCATACCTTTTGCTCAAACCTCACTAGGTAAGCCAAAGCCAAAGCCACAGTTTAATTAATTTAGCCTATAATGTGCATTTTTGTGCAAACAGTTTTTTTATGTTTTAATATTTGCAGGGAGTTCTTCAAATTACACTACTATGTTCATGGAAGAGCACAATGTGTCGAGGTCTATGAAAAGTGGGTTTTGCGTGTATGATTCAAGAGGGTTTCAGTATGGTCAAATGGGTCAGAATCTTGAAGAATTGTCCAGTTGGATGACTGATGGGGTTCATCATAATCAGCTATGCTTAAGGTCGGGAGATGATGCATTGACTAAACATGAGATGGAAAATCTAAACTCGAAATCATCTTCAAAATTCGTGAGGAGGAGAGTGAATTGTGCAATGGTAGTAGCTGACATAGCAGAGATCTACAACGCTTCAAAAGCAGGCGATTTCAAGCCACTGGAGGCCATTAGGGAGCTCTTCTGCTCTCCTGTTCTGAGAAAATCAAGTAAGCCTTCGTTCTATAGCTTTGTAATCAAGCAAGATTGTCTATAAAACATAGTTATCACAGAGAATTTTCCTTTCGATTTTGTAAATCCAATGTCTTAGCTTTGCATTACAGACATCTGTCACCTCACATCTGCATTTAGTACAACAAAAGTTGGTTTTCCTTAATCAGTCTTTTTCTCAATTATGTCTAAATCGTAGACATTCTAGTGTCCTTCCTACACGAAAAGGATTGTGACCCTATAACTAATGAATTTTACCTAGATGGGAAATCTATACATGTCCCAATCTTTATATGATAAAGAGATTTTTAACATTTGATTCCTACTCTTTTAGAAAGTAAATTGACTTTCCTAAAAGTTCCACGTCATATGCCCCATTTATCAGGACACCCATTTGTAAGGTCATACATATCTCTCAAAATCAAGATTTCCTTGCAATTCTTAAAAATTACAGGAGGGTTACAATTCTTAAAATTGTGACCCTTTTTTTTAAATGAACTCAAATCATCCATTTTGAGCCCAAAAAAAAAAAAAAAATTGGGCTTCTTCAACCAACCATTCCAAATTGGGTGGCCATACCACTCTTCAAAACTTTGAGAGTAGTCCAATAGCCCTCTTAAGGATTGAAGGGATCTTTGAGCAGGCAGCTGGCCCCTCATTTTCAAATGATTTTGAAGGGTAGTTGGACTATTCCAAAATTCTTGAAGGAGTGGTTGACCACCTTTCAAAAGCCTTGAGGGGTGGCCGACCACCCTCGTAAACCTTGAGAAGTGGTCGCCCACATCCAAGTCAGTTGTGTTGATGGCTGATCACTCTTTTCAAGTAGTTGACCACCGAAAAATTATAAAGAGTGGTTTGGCTACCCTCTTTGATGATTAGTTCAAGAAACTCTTTCTTGAATTTTTTTTTCTTTTTGACTCAAAATAGATGATGTGAAAAAATCGTCACAGTTCATTTAAAAATGAATAGTCCCGATTTTGAGAATTGCAAAGATCTTGATCTTCATTGGGGTCATAGTTTTTCTCCAGCATGTCAGTTTCTTGGATAGACCACTTCCTATAGGCCCAGTAAAAGGTCAAATTTCAATATAGATGTGCTAATTAAACGCCTCTGCTTAGGATCTGTTAAAGATTGCTTAATGACTCTTTTAGGGGGCAAGTGTTGGTATGTTTATATAATGTATGGCATTTGTACTTAATAACACATATATGTGATTAACTTGGGCTGCATGCAGATGAGAACCCTCTGTTGATCTTGACACATGGCGACATGTTATCAACCGAGGAGAGGATCGACGGCCGCCTGAAAATATGTGAGTGGCTAGATGTATCGGAGACGACTGGGGTTTATGACATTGTGTGCCTCACAGAATACGGATATCTTGCAGAAGAATCTGACCCCGTGACAGCCTATGCCTTATCAGAAGCAGTTTATAGAGCGTTGCTTATAGCAGACAGGGGACACTTTCCGAAGAAAAATGTGTGGGACTGGACAGTGCTTATATTGTCATGGCTGATGTGCTTCTTTGCTGCATTCTTCTCTTTGCTTGCTGATGTGTGTTCCAAACTTGGGCACAAGGAGAAACTCAAGTTGTAGGATCGAGTATTTGTTGGTGTTTAACTGTGTAATTGTAAACTAGACTGATCTGCGTTTTTAGTATTTGGATTTTTTAGGAGTAGGTGAGATTTGACATCGGCTAATTCGACGACTTTATGTGTAAATACAGTATTGAGACATATTTGGTAGTCTAATTTAGCTTCTGTTTGACCCCGCGAGACAAAGATTGTATTCCTATTGCTTCCAATAAATGAAACCAAGGTTTCTCTCTCTGTTATGAAATTTATTCAATATTTCAAAATGAATGAGAAGCGAGTTAAAAAACAAAAAAAAAAAAGTAATCAAAAATATAGAAATTTATGTAGTTCTACTAAAAATTATGCCTACTGAATTGCAACAAAATTTTTACTATTTTTTGACAAAAACATAAGGAGATGTCAATCACAACTTCATCATAACCCTAAGAAATAGAAGGAACTATAAATACAAACCATAACATCAGCTCCAGCCGAAGAAAAAAAAAATTAAAATTCATTTAAACCATAATGCTTTCAACATCAAACCGGATCAAGAGCGAGTCAAGTCAACACAATCTAGGCTCCAAATAGCCTAAGACTCTGTTTTTATGTGTTTGATTTCGTCTTTTTGTTTTTTGCAACCGTTTTGAACACATCAATTTAATTCTTACTTACATTTTAGTGAAATATTAATTTAATAAGCTGATTTAAAAAACTTTAAATCAACGAACACTTTGTCCATCATGTCTAGAACAATTAACTGAGATTCTTCTAGGTAAAAGAAGCAACTTCTCCATGCTTCTAGTTTTTAGGCTTTTTTAAGCAACTTCTGGATGCCTCTTCCACGAGGCCCATAAAGCAGAACCACAAGGTGACACATACGCAAAGCATACCAATAAACTGCTCACACGTCAATACAGCTATCTACACACGTGTCTTCTTCCCCAGAAAGTCCCTCACTCTCTTTTCTAAACCTTCTTGTTTCGTTTCTCTCTCTGTTCCAAGTAGACAACGGGTCAACGATCAAAGACACCCACGAATCCGTTGAGCAAATATTAGAATACGAAAGAAAAAAATGCAATCGAGGTTAGCAGCTACCGTAAGAAGGTCGCCTTGGACTCTCTCTCTCCGCAGAGGACTTGCCTCATCCTCCGCTGGTCGCACCGCTGACCCTGACATTCATTCGGGAGAGGTCGAAGCTGGCCCTGATGTGTATTACAGAAAAAACGAAGTCAGATTCTCTCTCTTCTAGCTTAAGTTTGAAATCTTTTACGTATAGTTTGAAACTTTTCCAGTAATATAATATACAGAATACAATCTTTTCTTTTTCTCTCCAATATCTTCTGTACTTTGAAATTTGTGTCTCTTTTATCTCTTTAGAAATAATTTCGTAAGGAAAGCGTACCTTTCTATTTTTCTAACATTTTTCTAACATGGAATTTGCAGGGTCAAGGAACGGAGTTGGCTGACGATGATACGGCTAAGCAAGAAACGGAACACAAGCGCAGTACAGAAACCGGACCATTGAAGCCTCCAAGAACACCTTACGCTTCCTCTCCGAGACTGGAGAGCAGTGGCGGGCTGAATCCACCGCCGGACCCCATCATTCAGCAAAAGCGTAGCCATACAACAACAAGCTGCCTGGACGAAGTCAATTGTGCAGGGCTTGACGGAACACCATGGCCGAAGGACAAGGAGGAGGAGCAGAGAGACAGAGAGGAAGAATTGGAGGATTACAGAGAATATTATAAGGATCACAAGGCCTCGCCATTGTCGGAGATCAAGGTGGTCGAGACGAGGAAGCCCATTACTAGGGCCACTGATGGGACAGCGGATGCCAACGAGGATTACGATCTTGGTAGCGATGTGATTGGGTGGAGACCGGAGCAGCTTGACACGGCGGAGGAGGCGCTTAGGAGGGCCGTTGAGATATTCAGGCAGAACGCTATGCGAGGTGACCCTGATCTTCCGCACTCGAGGGTTCTTAGAGAGCTGCGTGGTGAATGGTTTTGAGGAGTTTTTTTCTTTTAAAAAGAAAAAAATAAAATGTACGAGTGCGATGTTAGAAGCTTTATAAAATCAAATACTAAATCTACGTAGCAGCGGAAACTTTGATTATAAATACTTTTGGCCATCTTTGTTCAAGTTTAAAAGATTCTCACAACACAGTAGATGAACAGCTTCAAGCAATTCTGAAATAAATTTATCTGAGAAAAATCTTCTGATCTATGCCTACCAGTAACAGTAGATGGAGTACACATGTTATATTTATTGGTAGATCAAAGACCCCTCTCACCAGTTGTTAGTTGATCTTTCTCCTCTCATCAAAAAAAAATTAAAGATCAGGCAGTTAATCCCCATGATCACTGTAGTTGGAATAAGTCAGAGATATGATGTGTGTCATCAGGGACAAATTTGTAATTTCTTACATGCGAACCTTTGATGTAATTGTAAGGTAGTGTGCTTTAAAATGAAATGTTTTTTTAGTTATTTTAGAAAAAATTGTAATTAAAGTGCTAAAGAAGTATATATTATAATGAGTACAAAACACAAATAATAATAATAATCATAATAATGAGATTTTAATTTTTAGAGAATTTACATCATCCTTAAATGGAAATGCTCCTGGACTCTTTTTTTTAAGAAATTATTTTCTTTAACCAAATTATGATGAATTGGTATGCAAAGAGTAATAACAATATTTTTCCAAGATATGATACGCTATAAAAAAAACTTCTGTAATTTGGTTGTGTTTTGCATAAACGAAATTAAACTTAAACACTTTCATATTTTATATTTTAGCAAGAGAGAGATTTGAATTTAAAGAATACATGAAGAGAGAGAATAAGAGGATTTTTGTGTGTTTGCAGTGACAATATAAAGAGTTGATTTTAATGTATATTGACTAACATGCACTTAACATTAATAAATTGTTATTTTAAGTCATTAAATTATGACTATCAGATTTGGCAGACACTGAATTTTGATCATTAGATTAAATTATTATTAATGGTTATTTAATTGTAATTGTTCGTAACGATCACTTATATCAACCTATATCAAACTTAATTTAATCTTACGGTTAACTTTACTAACGGTCCAGTAAATCAAATCATTGGATCTACTAGAGAAGCATCCTGCGGTTCATGTCAAACCACCATATTGTATGATTATGACCGTCTAAAAATGAATGGTAATAAACTTATCAAACCGAGCTCCAATGCTAAGTGCCAAATGTGCCATCAAGGCGCATGCACATGCGTGTGTGTGCCCAATGGTTCACATTGTACTATTCACTTGCCTCAATAACTTATTTACTTGTTTTGGGTGTAGGAAGAAGCTGACATGAGAAATGAGTGTTTTTGGTTTTGGGAGGGAAACTTATTCACTTGCCTCAATAACATAAAATAAGTTGGCATCTGTTTGATCCTTAGATATAATGGACGGATGAGATTTTAAAATTTAAGATTCTTAGATCTTAAATAATTTGAGAGGATCAAAGTGTTATCTTATGGTGCTAGTGATAGGAAAACAATATAAGAACAATTGAATATAAAATATTTAAATAATAACTTTTTTAGGGATATAAGATTAGGGCAAAATAGGCTCAGTAATTGAGTTAGAATAGATTTGTAATTATTTAGGGTTAGATATTTAGATTAGGAGTGAATTTTTTTATTTTTTATTTTTTGGAAAAATCATATTTAATCCCTAAGTTTTCATTTAATTTGAATTTAGTTCTTAAGTTTTCAATTTTAAAAATAAGGTCATTAAGTTTTACTCAAGTTTTAAATTGATTCCTCTATCACTTTATGATCAAAGTTAACAATTTTTTATGTGTTACATGTGTCTCATTTGACATGTTAGGGCCTATTAGCATCAAAGTTAATGATTTTTTTCTAACGCTGCAAATTTAGAAAATTAAGATGACAAAAAATACGATTTTTGTTTTTGGAATAAAGTCTTTTTTTTTTGTTTTTTGTTATTTTTTTATGGATGATTTGACGTTTAATAATATGACATTGATATTAAGTATTAATATAAATGCTAGCGTGTCAATTGAGACACATGTAATATATGACAAACTATTCATTTTGACAAAAAAATGATAGAGAGACCTATTTAAAATTTGGGCAAAATCTAAGAACTGTATTCTTGAAATTAGAAACCTAAGGACTAAATTCAAATTAGATAAAAACCTAAGGACTAAATATGATTTTTCCTTTTTTTTTTTTCTTAATTTAATCATTGAAGTTCTTATCAATATAAGTGTTATCTTATTTTAGCCTATTTAAAGATTGTTTTGTTAATGAAGAAGGGGAGAGAGTATTTTGTGATTGAATTGTGGTATTTTCCTGCAATTTTGTGGTCACTAGCTCCTACCTAGAGTATGGCTATATACCATTATTTTATCATCCTTTTATATATCTTTCAAAGTTGATATAACTTTTAAAATTATTATTGATCAAAAAAATTTAAATAGTAATTTAAAAAGTCACATCAAATTTTAGATATAAAATGATGGTAAATAACATTACTCCTCTACCTAAGGAGCTATTTTGATATTCTCCTACTCAAGTGGAGAATTTTCCAGCCAATACACCCATTCAATTATGGTGTGGGTTTCCATCACAACTGAGCATAAAGATTACTTTTACGTACCCATTGGCTTATGTGCCAGAAAATCCTTTCTGTAATCTAAGATTTTAGGGAGAAACCAAAAGATAGGTTGGAATTTCACTTTCAAGATGCTTAAAAAAGATAAGGTAACAAAACAATGAAAACGGGATGTTTTGTTGGTACTCATGTTGGGCGAAGCACATGAACATTTATGTCATGTTGTTGGTGCATAGTGTTCATTGTCTTTTTCTTTGGATTAATTGGTTGGGGTAAGGTTTCAGTCTCACCTTCGATAAATTCTACTCCAAGAGAGAGAGAGAGAGTTGATCGAAGAACAATGAATTCGATCACGTGTATATATTGAGGGGATCTTAATAATTTGAATGCTCTTTTAATGGTTGGCACTGAAATATATTAATGGATTAGCATCTAATTAACTCATCATTATCCTTTTGTATGTTGTGCTAACTGTGACTATTGTCGCCGCTATAACTCCTACGTAAGAAGGATCTGAAGGAATGGCTTTGCCAAAAGGCCAAAAGCATTTGGTTATGCGACTTGAGAAGTTTGTGAAACTGTAAGACGAAGATTTAAGACTTTAACTTTCAAAATTTACTGAGACAGTATCAAAGTGATGTTGGATGACCGGGGAGTGCAGGGCACTCTGCTCGATGAGCGCTCGAGCGGTGGTCCGACATAATCGAGCGATTGACCACCGCTCGAGTGATGGTCCACAAGATGTGTTACTGAATCATTTCCTCGAGTCACGATTAACGCATGGCTCGAGCCGATCTGCCAACTGCATAACAATTTTGAGAAGTTTTTGATTGGGGCAACACCACAATTTGATCGGATTACCACATTTCAATGATTTTCCAGCATTAGGTTTTTCTATAATTGTTCTAATTTTCCTTCTTTGATGGTTCTTTAATATTAAGTTGGAGAAAATTTTTTCAATCAAGTTTATTAAATTGACATGTTTCCTTAGAGTCATGCAATTTTAATAGAACGTGGTAGTTTAATAATTAAATTGAAAGAATTTTCTTCAATCTGGTTTGAAGTAAAACATTGTCTTTTCTTTTTTACTACTATTGTTTTTTTTTTTTTAGAAAAAAAAAAAAGTAATTGCTGGATATCACAATCATATATGCTTGTTTAGAATGAAACTATTGACTTGTACTTTTTAAGAAAAAGAGGGTTGTGGGTATATACATTATACTGCATTCGTTTGCTGTTTTATACAAACTTAAGAAAATCATTTTTCACGCAGGCAATTTTATGGTCCAAGAACTTGAACCAATCGATCGAGCCGGCATGGCCAAACTCTTGTTCTCTAGTAGTGAAAAATCATGCAAAATGTGGATGAAATTAGACCAATGTTGTTGTTGTTGTTGTTGTTGTTTTTTTTTTTGTTTGTTTCTTCCTCGATCGGATGGTGGTACCATAGAAGATAAACCACCGACAAATGGTGCGGTCACCAATACACATGCATCGATCCCTATCTCCTCCTCCACCCTTTTCCCTCTCTCAACCCCCCATTTCAGCATTGTCTTTATATCTCTTCCCCTCAACCCTCCTCCTTACTCTTTCTGTGCCTCTGCTCTGAAATTTGATGCCGCAGTAGTCCCAGCACAGGGACTTCAAACCCTGTAAAAAATGGTGGTTTCATTCTTCACTCTCCTTCTCATCTTACACTCCAACTTCTCCTTAGCCACATCAACTACAAATACCACAACAACCGTCTCCAAAGATCAAATATCATGCACAATGTGCAGTGAATGTGAAAACCCATGCCCTGTGCCGGCATCACCACCACCACCACCACCAGTAGTGGTCGAGTGCCCGCCGCCGCCTTCACCGCCACCACCTTTGCCACCACCTCCTCTGCCGCCGCCGCCTCTGCCGCCGCCACTCCCAGAATGCCCACCACCACCGAAGCCCCAATGTCCTAACAATTGCAACTCGCCGCCATCACCAGATGGGCCACCTTTGACACCCGGTCGACCTTCACCATCGGGCCCTTATGCGCCACCTTCGACACCCGGTCTACCACAATCGTACCCGCCGGCACCACCAAACCCGATCGTTCCTTATTTTCCTTACTATTACTACACTCCACCGGGCACTGTCATTGATTCTAACTCTGTCCATTTGAAAATGCACCCATTTGTTTCCTCCATTGTTCTCTTCATTACTTTTCTCTGCTTCTTCTAGATGCATCACATCACGTAGTGGGTCTCTCTCTCTTTCTCAGTTACTTGCTATCTCTAGAATTAGAAAATTTCTGTGTATTAGCAATATTCCTACTGATGATGCCACGTTCCAGTGGAGAAAAGGAAGAAGAAATAAAACTTAGTTGGTTAATTATCTCTCACCTGTTTTGTGAAATCTCTTGTACTCTATTATGTTGTTAGTGTTGAAAAATAAAGCAATTTGTAATTCTTATTGTTATTATATGCTAGTTAATCATTTCTTATTTTTCTTTTTCCTTTTTCAAGTTTATTCCCATAATCTGTTCTGTTATCTTCCACGGAGCTATGTTCATCTTGAAATAAGATTATTATTATTATTTTGTTCAAAATCGGCCCGCTAGTTGCAAGCTAGCTTTCTAGTCACAATCAAATTGAGAACGAGTCATACATAACATATAAATAGAAAACTCATAAGGTGGCACTATCACTCTAAACCGGCTGGGCTGCAATTGCAATTAAATACCGGAATACTTGTTCGAACAGATGAGCCTTATCGAAAACCTTTCACGATTGCAATCAGATATGAAATTACAGCCAATTCCAATACCTAACACTCGATCTAACCTTATTTATAACGCTATTAACATATATGAAAGTGAATTATTTTGTCATTTATTAATATAGGGATAAATATGGGCAGAGAAAAGGTGGCAGTTTCATTAATAACGAGGTCAAATGGCAGGTTGTCTAACAGAGAAGCAAGAGTGACGCGCGCGCAGATTGTGCGCACCTGGAGTCCACTGCGGATCATGTCCATCACTTTTGGTTGGTTGGAGATAGCGTTTCTAGGTTTCGAAATATGCTGCTGCCGCCTGCATATCTCAGTGGAATATATATTTCTTTAATGTCTACTCGAAGTTATGAAAGGGATAAAAGAGTGATCATATAACGTATGGAGATTGGAGAAGGAGACAGAAAGAAGAGAATGGCGCTCGTGGTCCTGGGGTTGCACTTGCACATTGGTGCTATTCTTCTGGCGGGTCACCACTCATGAGTCATGACCACCAAAGTTTGTGGATTTGGCTCTTTCTACAATCATTATTGGTCCTTTCAGTTTCATATATCATTGCCAAGCAATTGCAGGAGGACAGCATAATCATTCACTTTTGTGAGTTTGTCTAATGAGTAGACTTTCATTCTATCAGCCACTTCTACTCTTTATATTTTAATGAGAAATGATAAATACAATACCCCTTATCTCACCTCCATTCCAACAATCTATTTTTTTTTTTTTTTAATCAATGGCTAATCTAATAGTTAATAAGCATTATCATATCAATACAATGAAATAGGGTGTAATATGTAGCACTGTTCATATTAATTATATATTTTGACAATCAAAAGGATGCATGAGCATGAGATGTCCTTGCTGTAGTTTTTATTTTAAAGTTCTTTATAAATTGATTTTGTAGTCTATATATATAATTAGTAAAATGATTAAGTAAAAAATTTTACTTGTCAATTTAATTAGTTAGTGAGTAATTTGTCAATTATATACTTTTAATTATTTCACTAATTATTAATTGTCTTGTAAGAAAATTATAGTAAAAATTATAGTACTTGGACATTTTTCTTAAATTTATTCTCACCCTTTTTTTTTTTTTAATTTTTTAACTAATTAATGCTAACGCTACATACTTCAAAGCTGTAATGTAGTAGGTAGGGTAGGGGGCTAATTAAGGACCCAAAGTAAACTGTTTTTTTTTTTTTTTAATACGTACAGCTTCAACCCCATCCTAATCCATAGATTTTTTTTTTTTTTTTAACCCATAGGGGTGTGTCTTTAGTAGCTATAATTCCTAATTTTGTACTTATAAATATTGCACCACATTCGACCTTCATCAAATAGGTTAATGTGGCAGTACTCATTAGTTCTTAATTTTTTTTTTATTAAATGATCGATAAATATTATCACATCAATTTAGTAAAATAATGATAAACATAATGTATAGTATATAACATTATTGTACCTTACGTGACCCAAACATGTTGCCGCTACAAACTAGCATAATTCAACGTATATATGGGCCAGAATTTCTTACAATTAATTACTCGGATTATAAACATTTCAAATAGTCTTATAAAGAAGGACTGTTCAGGTTCACATGTCTGATGCAAGTAAGTCACAAACTTAGGCACTCCAAACTTTTTGGACAGGTAGCTCTTCTTTTTCTCTATGCTTTAGAATCAAGAGTAATGGAGACCCACCTAATTCCCTCCCTTGTTTTCTGAAATAAGTAAATTAAAAAAAAAAAAAAAAAGGGGAGGGGGGCGGGGGACAAGGTTCACGTTAAGCGGTTAAGAAAATTGTGATATGCTCCTCAAAGAAGAATGGTATTTAATTTTCTAAATTTTCAAGTTCACCTTAATTTTTCTGTTTTCTTCTTCTAGTGGGTCGTCGCAGGCGTTTCAATAGCAAATTAACCGTTTTTTGATCTTATCTCCACGGCCCACTTCCACCGTATTAAACGCAGCAATCAGCCGCCGAAATTCGAAAACCTTGTATATAATTAACACACTCAGACACTCCCTCTCGCAAACGCAACTAGATCTCCCCGGAGTCTCTCATAAATGGCAAAAGCAACCGTTGCTGTTGCAAACAAGGACAAAACCCTCCATCCTCCTTATTTTGAGGTCCTCCAATTTTCCCTTTTTTCCTTTCTAAACCACCGTTTTTACGCATTGATCATTTTCCTTTTTCTGCATAATTTTTATTTATTTTTTATTTTGTTTGGGCAGATGATAAGCGAGGCCATATTGACCATGAAGGAGCGGAGAGGGTCGAGCCAGCAAGCGATAGCGAAGTTCATAGAGGGCAAGTACAAGAAATTGTTGCCATCGAAATTCAAGAAAGTCGTGTCGGTGCAGTTGAAGAAGTTAGTCAAGTCGAAGAGGCTTGTGAAAGTCAAGAACTCCTTCAAGGTCTCCTCGGCCGAGAACCAGAAAAAAACGAAGGGTAGCAATTATAAAAGGCTGAGAAGAAGGCCGTGGCCAAGAAGATTGCAGAGAAGCGGGTGATGAAGACGAAGAGGCTCAGTCAGGTTAAGACATCGGAGAAGAAGAAATACCCCTTGACGCCGATGAAGAGGAAGGGTTCATTGAGGCCCAAGAAGGCTAGGAAGTAGGCCGGAAGTGATTCGCATTAGAGCATTCTCATCCGGCTCTTTATTTTTATCCTCAAAGTAGGGAGTAAAATCAGTTTTCCCTACTTTAGAGAGCCATTTTTTCTAAACACCTACATCCGGCTCCCTACTTTAGGGATCTACTTTGACTTTTTCATTTAAATATTAATATTTTTAAAAAGGGGAAAACAAATAAAATTGAAAAAATTAAAAAATAGGAGAGAGAAACTAATATTTTATTATAAAAAATAAGAGTAGGGAGTGAAATGGCTCCCTACTAGTAGGGAGCCATTTTATGCTCCTTACTTTTTTCCTCAAAGTAGGGAGCCGGATGTGAGCAATAAAATGGTGAAAAATTCATTTTGGCTCCCTACTATAAGGATATCCCTATAGTAGGGAGCCGGATGAGAATGCTCTTAGCTAGTTAATTACGGTGGAAAATGTTGTACTATTTAATATTGTTGCTTTTTTTTTTTTAATGATTATTTAATGTTGTTGCTTACTAGATTTTTTTTTTTAAAAAAAAGTGTTACCATAATATATTTACTATGTAGTAATATATATACAATTAGATTTATAAAATTTAGGATATATTTGGGATTGCGATTTCAAAAAGTGCGATTTTAAAAATAGCGATTTTAAATCATAATTTTTGAAAACGCAGTTAAGCGTTAGACAAAATCGCAGTTTAGCCTTTAAAATCGTAGTTAAGCATTTAAAATTCTGCGTTTTCAAAAAAGCACACCCTTAGCTGCGATTTGAAAACGTAGATTTTCTGCGTTTTTAAATTGCAATTTTTTAAAAATGCAGTTCCCAAACAATCCAGTTTTTGTGATTTGGTTTAAAATCGCATTTATTGCCTACGAAATCGCAATTCCAAACGCACTCTTAATCCAGATCGTGAAATGAATTCTCTGTGTTTCACTTGAAATGGAAATAATTCTAATTTTTTTAAAAAAATAATAATAATAATTTGGAAAGAAATAAAGGTAAGTCCTAAGCAAAAGAATTTTCTTTCAAATTTAGTTTGAAGAACTTCATCCACCTCAATTCATAAAAATTACATGTGATCATTTGTGCATGAAAAATATATGCTTTTTAAATAGAATGTGAAAAGAACAAATTTTGTTAATAAAATTTCTTCCAAAGATAATACTATTAAAAGGAATGTATTTCTTACACGCAGAGACGGATCTAAGGGGACTAGTAGGGACCATGCTCCCCCCACCCCACAAACCTAAAAAAAAAACATTTCAAGCCAAATTATTTTTTTTTCCTATTGCTCCCTACCCAATTTTTTTTTTTTCCAACCTAATAATTTTTTTGGCCTTAGCCCTTTCCCATATTACTTCTGCCTCCATCCCCACTCACACACAAAATGACCTATGACATTTTTATAGGCCGAGGCGGAAAGAGTTCATCAAACCAGTTGGAGGAAAGCCTACTCAAATGGAATTGATGTCTAGTTAAAGTTGTTTCCCATGCTTAAAGTTGTTGGTTCCTTTCGTGTGCTGATTGGTAAGGTCTTGGTGAAATTCCTCTTCCTTAAAAGAGAATTCACAACTACAAGGTGTGGAAATATATAAGGAAAAATAAAATACTAAAATAATAGCGAAAGTAAGATAGAAAATGAGACACAAAAAATTACGGATGGTTCGGTGTTAGACACCTACGTCTATCACTTTGAAAGGCTCTTAAGACTACATTGTGCTTATTGACTCAAATCTCTCAGATTTAATTATAATCAACCATAAATAAAAAATATTGCAATATTACCCAAATATAAAATATACGAAAAATCTAACACAGGGAAAGTTTTTTTTTTTTTTTTGGAGTGATTACTACAACGAAAGGTTGGTTTGGTGGACTTCAATATTTACTTCTACTCAGGAATAGTGTTTAGTGGATAATTGGGATCTCTTGTAGTAGAATAGAGTTGGATGTCGAGCGTTCGAAAGTCCTCACAAGTATGAGGACTTTTGGACAATTAAAAAAAAATTGGTCTTAAAACGAACACTACACGTTCGTCTTAGACGGACGTGTAGCACGACCCCTTGCAGTAAGGCTATTTTTATTGTACTGTCAGAGACACTACAAAAAACCAGCTGTGACCTTATTTTTACAGTTGACGTCGTTTATTATTAAACAATGTCAATTTTCGTCCTGACGTCAATAAGTTGAAAATTTGATATCCTTTAATTTCTAGGACTTAAATCTCTTCATTTCAAAGGAAATGAAAAATAGCTAATTAGTTGAATATGAGTTGATTAGTTCATTTCTTCATTTCAAAGAAAATGAAAAGGATTATTTTCCTAATTTTTAAACGAGGTCAATAAAATAATTAACGTCATTTAATAAAAAGGACGTGAAGAAGATATTTGTTAAAGTAAGGGCAATTTTATTTTTTTACATTTTTTAGATAAAATTGTTATTATTTTTCAAAAAAATGAATTGGAGAAGATCCAAATTCATAAAAAAGAAACGTCATTTTAATAATAAAGAGCGTGAATAATTCAGTTCTAACATGAATCCCTTTATTTTGAAACTGGCTTGTTAGCTAAAGTACCTTAATTCTCTTTTTTTTTCCTTCATGCATTTCTCCCTCCGTTGACAGTCAACCACCACCGGCATGACCCGCCATGCACCATCCTTAATTCAACGAATCTCCAACACAAGGTAACCGTCTTTTCATTTATGGGGTTTTTTTTTGTAGAGTTTTGTTTCTTATACATTGAGAATAAATGGGTATGGAAATAGTATATGCCAATGACAAATGTCTTATTCCAACTGTCTTATTATTTATTTATTTATTTATTCAAGAGGAAAAAATAGAGAAAAGGGAAAAGTATCTTTATAAGAAAAGGCTTGTGCGTCGACTGCTGCTCCTTCTATGCATCTTTCTACTGTTTGTTTATTATTTTTTAAATCATAAGGGTTCACGCCTCTCTCTATTTTGACCTTCCCACCATGAGTGAGCAGTAAGGTCAATGACCAAGCATCCCTCTATTCTAATTGAGAGTACAGTACTGCTCCTTTCAGTAGGTGAAGGGGACCCTTATTTGTTTTCGTAATTTTTTTTTTTTTTTAATTTTATTTCTTTTAGCTGGACAAATGGAATGAATATTGGTAATTGAAATTGAATTATTGTTGAATATGCTAGTATTTTTATGGAGGTTGGTCTAGTAAAAGAAGTATATGGTACACATGCCACAAACTTAATTTGCTTTCGGCTTTCCCTTAAGACAGTACACTGTCCCATTAAATATACATGCATGATATAATAAAGACTCGGATTATCCAATATTTGTCTTATAATATAGAATTATAGATGACATTCCTATGGTTTCCCAATCTTGAATTTAGTCTGAAAAAAAAAAAAAAGATGGATTGTAAGTTTTTTGTTTTGTTTTGGGGGGTTCCTGGATTCAATGCTGATTGAACAACTAGAAAGTTATAGTTGAATGTTCAACAGCCACATGTCATCCATCGAAATAGGTAGCTTGTAAATGAATGTCTATATTTTAATTATACTAATGTTTTAACTCTTCGGAAGAACATAATTAGGTTTTGCTTGCTTTTTAAGGGTTCCCGTGATTCTTCCGTTAATCACTCTCTAACTCAGTCTAATTGGATTTTTTTAATATATAATCTTTTAGTTTTATTTGCCTTTTTTTTGCCTCTTTGTGGCGCTTGTTTGTATAGGCTCCCTCCAACTTTTAGGTCATCTTGTTTTGAAAGGGTTGTTTGAATGACACAATATAGACACATCATTTTTTGAATGACACAATATAGACACAAAAATAACATTTAGCATTATTCAACCATCTCAACAATCTTTTTTTATTGAGTAGTGATACATGTCACTCCATACCCCCCTTGTGTTCACCAAAAATTGATGTAACTTTTAAAATTAACACTATATAAAAATTTTATAATAGTATATCACAAATTCAATAATAATTTTAAAGTCAAATAAATTTTGAGTGAACACAGGAGAGATATGTTTCACTACTCTTTATTATTATTATTATTATTATTATTATTTGTTATCAAAATCACGACCTTGCACCTTAGGGGTATTATCTCAGTCGCATTATGAGCATTTGGTTTTCAATTTTCAATATTTTGTTATTGAGTAATGATACTTGTCATCCTTATTATTATTATTATTTTTTGTGTTTATCGAAAACTAATTTAACTTTTAAAATTACTATTAAATATGTAATAAATTAGCGTATTTAATCAATTTCATAATAATTTTAAAAAGTAAGGTCAATTTTAAGTGTGTATATATATATATATAATGATATATATATGTATATAATATATGTTATATATATATATATGTTCTCAGGTAATAAAGGTGTGAAAAGTACTAGTTTATTGATTATATAATTTATATTTCAGGCAGGGTCTAGAGGATCATGAAAGGAATGTGCACCAAATGAGACGCTCTCCTATATGACGTATGACATTCCAAAAGTGAAATGCGTGAGTCCTTAATATATTTGATAATGATTATTCTAAAAGTATAAAAGGAAAAGGGAAATAGTATTGCCAATTACTAAAGATAAAGAGGTTATTTGCAAAAAGAAAGATGAGAGATATGGAACTACGTCCCTTTATTCAATATTTCAATCTAGTTACCCAGTTTAGTTCTAGCTCTGAGAATGATCAATCACGTCTATAAATGAGACAATCATTTTTTATTTACTTTTTAATTTCATTAAAAACAATTTTTTAATTACTTTTTATTAATCAATCACGTCTATAAATGAGAGAATTAACATAAAATAGAAATTTAACTCCTATCTCGATCTGAAAATAAACTTCTAATACAAATAAACTACTAAAAAATAACTCAAATTAAGATAAACACATAATACAAATAAAATATTAAGAGATAACCCATAGATTGGGTGCCTTTAGTAGCCATAATTCCTAATTTTATACTTATCAAAATGTTATATATTACACCACATCCTACTTCCATCATATTGGATTAATATGATAGTGTTCATCAGTTTTTAAATTTTTTTTTTTTTTTAAAAAAAAAGAATTGATAGACACTATAACATCAATTCAGTAGGATGATGATAAATATAAGGTGTGTTTGTTAAGTATTTAGAGATGTTTTTGTTTTGGAATAGTAATAAGAAATAATTGATGTGATATAAAGTAGAAAGAATATTGTGAATTTTTTGTATGAAAAAGTAAAAAAAAATTATTTTTTAGTGAGTTTTTTATTTGAATAGAAATAAAAAGTGAGTATGTGATATAAAAAGTAAAAAAATTATTAAAAAAGTGATTGATTGAATATTAAAAGTAAAGTTGATTTTAAAAGAAAGAAAGAAAAAAAAAAAAAAAAAAAAGGCAAAACCATTTGTCAAACAAAGCCATAAGGTGTAGTATTACGTCACCCAAACATGTTGCCGCTACAAACTAGCATAATTCAACCGATCAGAATCTCCTATAATTAGTTGTTTGAATTGTACCAATTCAAATAGTCTTACAAAGAGGGACTGTCCAGGGTGATGCAAGTAAGTCACGATCTTAGGCACCCCAAACTTTTTGGACAGGTAGCTCTTCCTTTTTCTCTATACTATTAGAATCAAGAGTGTCCACCTGATCCCTTCACCTAGTTTCCCGGATGTATCTTAATTAAATAAATAAAAATAAAATAAAATAAAGGGTACAAGGTTAAAGCGGTTAAGAAATTGTAGTGTTAAGCGGTTAAGAAAATTGTGGTATGCTCCTCAAGAAGAATGGTAGTGCCATTATATATTTAATTTTCTAAATTATCAATTCACCTTTTTTTTCTGTTTTCTTCTTCTTCTTCTTCTTCTTTTTTTTTTTTGTGGAAAGGAGTTTTCTTCTTCTATTGGGTCGTCGCAGGCGTTTCAATAGCAAATTAACCGTTTTAATTTGATGATCTTATCTCCAGGGCCCACTTCCACCGCATTAAACGCAGCAAACAACCGCCGAAATTCAAAAACCTCGTATATAATTAACACACTCAGACACTCCCTCTCGCAAACGCAACTAGATCTCCCCGGAGTCTCTCATAAATGGCAAAAGCAACCGTTGCTGTTGCAAACAAGGACAAAACCCTCCATCCTCCTTATTTTGAGGTCCTCCAATTTTCCCTGTTTTTTCCTTTCTAAACCATCGTTCATTTTCCTTTTTCTGCATAATTCTGATTTGTTTTTGTCTGGGCAGATGATAAGCGAGGCCATATTGACGATGAAGGAGCGGACAGGGTCGAGCCAACAAGCGATAGCGAAGTTCATAGAGGGCAAGTACAAGAAAGTGTTGCCATCCAAATTCAAGAAAATCGTGTCGGTGCAGTTGAAGAAGTTTGTCAAGTCGAAGAGGCTTGTGAAAGTCAAGAACTCCTTCAAGGTCTCCTCCGCCGAGAACCAGAAAAAAACCAAGGGTGGCAATTACAAGGCTAAGAAGACAAAGTTGGCCAAGAAGATTGCAGAGAAGCGGGTCATGAAGATGAAGAGGCTCAGTCAGGTTAAGACACCGGAGAAGAAGAAGTACCCCTTGACGCCGATGAAGAGGAAGGGTTCAGAGCCAATAGCTTCATCGAGGCCCTCGAAGAAGCCTAGGAAGTAGGCTAGAAGTGATTTGCATTAGCTAGTTAATGAAGGTGGAAAATGTAGTACTATTTAATATTGTTGCTTTTTTTTATGATTATTTAATGTTGTTGCTTACTAGATTAAAAAAAAATGTGTTAGCAGAATATATTTACTATGTAGAAATATATATATACTATAGATTTTTAAAATTTAATCTGGTTTGTAAAATGAATTCTCTCTGTATTTCACTTGAAATGAAAATAATTCTAATTATGCTAACTAGACATTGGTGGATAGGGTTGTGGTATCTATTTGGAGTTTTTTATTTTTATTTTTGTTGTTAAATAATTTGGAAAGAAATAAAGGTAAGTCCCAAGTAAAAGAGATTTCAAAAAAAAAAAAAATTGGGTTAGAGAAATTTCATTTAACTCAATTCATAAAAATATATTATATATGTTTATTTATATGTGAGACACATGTTTTTTAAATAGAATGTGAGAATTACAAGTTTTTTTGATAAAATTTCTACCAAGTTTATCTTTACTATTAACAAAATATGTATTTGACATACGCAAAATAACATATGACATTTTTATAAACCGAGTTAGAAGGAGTTCATCAAACCCGGTATAAGGAAAGCCTACCTCAAATGGAATTAATGTCTAATTAAAGTTGTTACGTACCTATGCTTATTGGTAATTAAGGTCTTGGTGAAATTCCTCTTCCTTAAAAGAGATATTCACAACTACAACGGAAGGTTGGTTTGGTGGGATTTCATGATTTACTTATGCTCAGGAATAGTGTTTAGGGTTTGTTTGTGCCAAACAAAAAGTTGACATATTTGGTAAAAAATTTCAAAAATATTTTTTTTGATTTTTTACTCTAAAAATAGTTAAAACGCATTTTTTGAAAAAGTTCAAAAATAAAGCTTTTACTAAAAAGCTTTTTTTAATTTAAAAGTTATATTTTCCAATAGAATCTCAAACATGCCCTTAAGTGGATAATTGGGATCTCTTTGCAGTTAAGGCTATTTTTATTGCACTGTGAGAGACACTACAAAAAACCAGTTGTGACCTTATTTTTACGGTTGACATTGTTAATTGTTTTTTTTTTTTTTTAGAGGAAAGGGCTCATTTCATTGATGTATAATTCATTGAGTTACAGACGCTCCATAGAGATAATATCATGAATACACTGAGGCACTTCCGTACCAGAGATCAACTCCTCAGTACTGGTCAAAGCTCTCTTCGCCAGACAATGGGCCGCACCATTCAATTGTCTTCGGACATGATTGACCCTCCATGTATGTAAACCACTCAGATGGCTACGGGCTTCCTCTATGAGGTGACCATACGGACGCCAGTTACTTGTGGAGGATTGCTGGGCATTGACTATTTGGAGAGCATCACTCTCTAACACCACTTTCAAGAATCCAATCGCTCTACAAAAAGTAACCGCCTTGAGTGCTGCAACAGCTTCTGCAATGACAGGGGTGATAATGTAGTTTCGGGGGGCAGACAACGTGGCCACCACCTCCCCATCAGGGTCCCGAGCTATAACACCAATGCCCATGCATCGGGTAACCGAATCCACTGCCGCGTCCCAATTAATCTTTACAAAGCCCGTCGGAAGAGCTTGCCATCGATGCACAGTGGGAGAGGCTGCCCCCACCTTAGGTAGGTTGCGAGATGTAGCTTGATGGAAGGCCTCGAGGTTCTCAAGAGCTTGACTAACGACAATATGCGGTGATCCAAGCTGTCTCCCATGTACCATGGCATTGCGGTGAAACCACACAGCGCGAGCCACAACCGCCACTTGCTCCAAATCTTCAGGATCCAAGATGCGCATAAGGTCTTTGAAGATAACCAGGAAATCCTCGTGCTCTAAGCTCCTCTTCTGGATCTTACTTCCACACATACTCCAAATTGCCTTGGCCGCTGGGCAACCCCATAATATATGACCAGTTGTCTCTGTCTGCGTTGCGCACATCGGACATAGAGGATCCTCAGTGATTTTTCGTCGAAACAAATTTGTTTTAGTAGCTAAAGCGTTACTACAAGCACGCCACATAAACACCTTCACCGTATGCGGTGTCTTCAACTTCCAGAGGAGCCGCCAGAGGGCCTTATAGTGGTCTGAGCCCGAACTTTCTCCCTCAGTAGAGGCTATGAGAGTTTTTTGTAGATGGTAAGCACTTTTAACTGTGAATTCACCATGGGTTGTATGCCGCCAGATTGGGCGATCATTAGTGGTGATCGAGCCAATAGGAATCTGAGTTATAACCTCAGCCGTACTCAAATCAAACACCTCATGAATCAACCCATCCTTCCAGCAGTGCCCATTCCAGTCAATGAGGTCCGAGACAGTCGCTTCGGGGGAGAGCCCACCTAACGAATGATCTGGATGGAGTACTAGGGGTTGTGGGAGCCACTTGTCTTTCCAAATACGGATTTGGAGACCATTCCCAACTCTCCACTTGAGGCCCTCTTGGAGAAGGTGTTGCGCAGACCATAGGCTTTTCCAGACATAAGATGGTCGTCTACCCAACTGTGCTGTAAGGATCAATGATCGAGGGAAGTACTTGGCCTTGAAAATTTTTGCCACTAGAGAGTTAGGGTTCTGGAGAATTCGCCAACATTGTTTTGCTAACAACGCTTTATTAAAGCTTTACAAATCTCGAAAACCCATCACCCCTTGACTCTTAGCAATCCCCATTTTCTTCCACTTGATCCAGTGAATAGCTCGTTCCTGTTCATGGTGGCTCCACCAGTATCGCTGGAACATAGCATTAATCTCTTGGAGGAGAGACTTAGAGAGCAAAAACACACTCATAGTGTATGTGGGGATAGATTGGGCTACTGCTTTCAGTAAGATTTCCTTCCCAGCTTGAGATAGGAATTTGTTCTTCCAATTACTAATACGGGCCCATATGCGATCTTTTAACGAAGTGAAAGCCATTCGCCTCGATCGACCTACTAAGGCAGGCAAGCCTAGATACTTCTCAACACTGTTAATAGCTTGTACCCCAAAAGCTTGTAAAATCTGGCTCCGATCCGAGACTGGAGTGTTGTTAAACGATGTCAATTTCCGTCCTTCTATATCAAAATGACGTCAATAAATTGAAAATCTGATGTCCTTAAATTTCTAGGACCCCGATCTCTCCATTTCAAAACAAATGGAGAGGAGTTGAATATGATGTTAGTTCACCTCTCCATTTTCTTTGAGGATCCTTTTCCTAATTTTTAAACGACGTCAATAAAATAATTAACGTCATTTAATAAAAAGGACGTGAAGAAGATATTTGTAAAAGTAAAGGCAATTTTGTCTTTTTACAATTTTTTTTAGACAAAATTGTTCTCACTTTTTGTTGGGTGTGACTTGAACTTCTTTAGTGGGCCCAATATACTTTCCTTCTCTCTCTTGGAAATACACTTATCGGTGGGTTTGTATTCCTTGAAGATTTGGTTTACTTTTCCCACTCCAAGCCAAGACAGGATTTTGTTTTTCTTAGCCGACTTTATTCACTATTTAAGGATGCAGCCACTTCAAGTGAAAATTAAGTCAAAAGAAAAGAAATACACGGCAAGAAGAAAAAAAAGAAAGGGAGAGGGAAAAGAAAGAGAGAGAAAAAATGAGAGGTGGAGAACGCATGGTGTAGTGCGTAGGGAGAAGAAAAAATTGCAGAGTTCCAATTGTTATTTTTTTTTCTTCTTTTTTGTGAGTGTGAGATACGGGTGTATTGGGGCTTTGGATTTTGAGTAATTTTTTTCCATGTTACTTTTGTACTCCATCTTTTGATAGTGAATTTCTCTAGGTCGTCTCCAACAGTGGATGTAGGCTTGTTACGCCGAACCACTTAAATCTTGGTATCGTATGTGATTGTTTTTGCTATCTTCTTATTATTTGCATCTCACGGGTCTTGGGGGAAATAAGATATATTTCCTAACACTTTTCAAGGAAATAAACTGGAGAAATTCCAAATTCGTGAAGAAGGGACGTCGTTTTAATAAAAAATGACGTGAATAATTCAATTCCAGCGTGAATCCATCTATTTCCAAACTCGCGTGTTAGAGTACCTTAATTCCCTTTTTTTTTTTTCCTTCATACATCTCTCCCTCTATCTCTCCCCGAAGCAGCCAAGGCCGCCAGCCACCATCGTCTCTCCGTCGACAGTCAACCGGCCACCATTGACATGACCCGCCACCATCCTTAACTCAGCGAATCTCCAACACAAGGTAACCGTCTTTTCATTTATGGGGATTTTTTTGTAAAGTTTTGTTTCTTATATATTGAGAATAAATGGGTATAGAAATAATATATGCCAATGACAAATGTCTTATTCCAAGTGTCTTATTCTAATTTTTTTTTTTTTTTATATATTCAAGTGTCTTATTCTAATTGAGAGGAAAGTACTGCTCCTTTCAGCAGTAGTAGGTGGAGGGGACCCTTATAAGTTTTCGTAATTTTTTTTTTTAATTTTATTTCTTTTAGCTGGACATATATTGGAATGGATCTTGATAATTGAAATTGAATTATTGTTGAATATGCTAGTATTTTTATGGAGATTCAAATTGGTCTAGTAAAAAAAGTATATACTACACATGCCACAAACTTAATTTGCTTTGGGCTTTCCCTTATGACAGTACACTGTCCCATTAAATATACATGCATGATATAATAAAGACTCGGATTATCCAATATTTGTCTTATAATATAGAATTATAGATGACATTCCTATGGTTTCCCAATCTTGAATTTAGTCTGAAAAGAAAAAGAAAAAAAAAAGATGGATTGTAAGTTTTTTTTTTTCTCTTCTTTTTTGGTTTTGGGGGGGTTCCTGGATTTAATGTTGATTGAACAACTAGAAAGTTATAGTTGAATGTTCAACAACCACATGTCATCCATCGAAATAGGTAGCTTGTAAATGAATGTCTATATTTTAATTATACTAATGTTTTAACCCTTCGGAAGAACATAATTTGGTTTTGCTTTCTTTTCAAGGGTTCCCGTGATTCTTCCGTTAATCACTCTCTAACTCGGTCTAATTGGGTTTTTTAATGTAAATTTTTAGTTTTGTTTGCCTTTTTTGCCTTTTTGTGGGCGCTTGTTTGTATAGGTTCTCTAACTTTTAGGTCGTCTTGTTTTTAAAGGGTTGCTTGGAAATCCTTTTTGTTTTTATTGTTTTCTTCAATTAATGTATAAGTGTTACATGAGTTACCGAATCAATTTGTAAAAAATTTGTAGTAAAAACTTGTGTAGCATTAACTAGTAGTTTTTTTTTTACTTAAACGAGCTATAGGTTCTTTTTTTTTTTTTTTGGCTTAGAACATATGACATACATTTTTAATATAATTAATAGAATATGTGATTCTCTTACATGCGTTTTGAAAAATGCATTTGAGAATTATATACATGCTCTAAGGACTTATATCAATTTAATAAATTGAGTTTAAGAAATGTTCTTAAACTCATTTAAAAGAAAACTTTGTCATTTTTGTAAATAATTTGGAAAGAATAAATATAAATCCCAAGCCTACCTAAAAAGATTTAATAGATTGAATTGGTGTCCTCCTGTTGTAGGCTCTTCCAAGATTAATTTTGACACAGCCATTAGAGACTCTTTCTCAGCTCAATTTGTTATCTACCATTATTTAAATGGTACTATCTTGAAAGCCTTTCTCAAATTAGTCCCTACTATGACTCCAATTTTGAAGAGGCTACTGTTGCCTGACTAGCAGCTTCTTTGGTAGTCTTCCTCAATCTTTTTCATTTTACTTTGGAGGGAGATTTTTAAGTGATGATTACAGCTCTCCAGCAAGCATCTATTATTCAAGACTGAAAAATTGTTTACATCATTTTGGATACTATTTTTTCTATTTTTACCTCTTTTCCTTGAAACGCAAGGAAGATTTACAAAAATACAAATTTTTATGCCCATCATGTAGCTTATTAGGTTGCGGCCAAATTTCATACTGACTGCATTCTCACATATTTTCCTTCCTCCCTTCTATCCCTATTCGTAATGACAAAGATCCACCCCCTTTTAATTTGTATTTTCGTGCTAGCTTTCCTGTTTAGCATGGCTGTTGTTTCCTGTTTCTCGTTGAGTTGAACTTACAAAAACAAAAGAGGAATTTATGTTTAGTTAAAGTTCTTACAAGTTAGAATAGCTATAATTATCGTACTTTCTATTTTATATAAAATTCTACATCACCTACGCTTAAATTAAGTTGATGATTCATTTTGTGTGGTGATTGCTAGAGTCTTGATGAAAGAGAATCTCTTTCTTAGAATAAAAAAGAAAAAAGAAAAAGAAAGAGATTCTTCATTATTGGTGATGAAAGAGATTCTTCATCCTTGGTTGTTATCAGCTTAAAGCATTTTTTAAAAAAAACAAAAAAACAAAAAAAGACTTAAAAGCGTGAATTTGATCCACATAAAAGAGGCAAGGACTACTTAACCATTACTGCAGGATCGAAAGTCAAGAGTTTGATGCGGCCGGTATTTAATTGAAGCAGGATATTTTAGCTAGCGCCGAAAGAGAGTGCAGGTTTAACCAACTTTGAAAACAACTCCTCAAGTATTTTAAAGGCAAATGTCACTATAATTGGGAGGAATTTTATCCATCAAAAATCAAGGTTCTGCAATTTAATTAGTACATCGGCTGAAAAACGCACACCTAGTAACGCAGGACGAGAAGATTTCCCACAAAATAAATCAAAAAAGCTAAATAAAATTAAAAGCATCAAATTATTATTTTCTTATTCTTTTTTTTTTAATAGATTATTTTCTCATTCTGCATCACCTAATTGTCACAAAGTTGACCTCTTCACTTCCTCCCATACTAACTAATTTTATTAATACTATATGGGCATTACGTCTAGGGTGGGCGAGACTACCGACAGAGTCACCGTCAATTCTATAACCTGAAAAGACTTTATTTTAATGAAAAAAAAAAAAAAAAAGAAGGCCATTGTATGACTTACCTTTGGCGTTGGGATTGCAGTGATCATCTAAAAAGGATAGAAATTTAGTCTAAAATGGTTTCAAAGAATTTACTTCAATTTAATTTATAAATTTGTTATATATTTTTTAACAGAGAAGAAATACATAAGTTTTTAATCAGTATATGAAAAGTATATATTTTTTTTTAATAAAGTTATTAAAAAAATATGTGATTTTTATATGTTCAAAAAACACATATTAATCTTATAAACTGGGTTAAAAAAAAAAAAATTCTCCAAATATATCCTCTAACAAGCCTCACATCCAATTAATCATCCTCACTTCAAAATAGAGTTGAGCTGTAGGTCAATCTAAAAGTTTGGTACTCTAAAAATTCTCTCACGTTGTCTCTGTTTGTTTTTTTTCTTAAATAAAAAAAAATAAAGAAAGTACATTTAAATGTTATTGAGAAAAAATAGATAATTGAATATAGAATACATTTGAAAAGCCTTTAATTAAAATAAAAAGGTAGCCTATTCGCTAAGTTTTAGATAAAAATTTAGAGAAACATGTAAATGTTCTCACAAAAAGAAATCAGATTTATTCCAATATATATTCTCCTAGCTTCTTTGAACATGCACCAACTAATTGGGAACGTTTGGGAAAAGATTGGGACTGTACAGTTCATAAATTTGATTTTTTCAAAAAAAATATATTTTCACTTTTTATATAACATCACTACTTTTTAACAACTTTTTTCACTTTTTATATCACATTAAATATTTTTTTATTACTATTCAAATAAAATATTTACTAAAAAACAAAAAATTTTACTTTCCAATACAAAAAATTTACAACATTCTTTTTACTTTATATCACATTAAAAGTCAACAATTCCTAAACTGCAATCCCAATCTTTTGCCGAACACCCCCAATTATGTCAGCATCCTTGTGTGATCATGATCGATGAAGAAAAATAAATAAATAAATAAAGTACCATCATAAGAAATAAAAAAAAAAATCAATTACGAGTCACATCCCATTTATTATAATGTTTTAAAAATTGTCATCCAAAGATTGTTAGGACGTGGATGCTTTTGACTTGCTTTTGTGATCCGTGACAACACAATTTGATTATTCGAAGTTTGGTAGTACATAATTAATTTTTCCTAATCTTCCCCAATATGATTCTTAATTATGTGAACATGGCATGTAGACAACAACAATTCCTTCACCAAAGATCGACATTATCAAACAAACAAAAAAGTTATGTTATCATGAATAGGGCTTCGTTTGGGTCACTACATTTATGAGACTTCCTGTGACATATAGTGGATAAGGATGTATCAAGAGGAAAGTCATTAAGATGCTCATGAAACACAGGCCAATATTTACTACCTACCTGAAAAATCAATCAGCCTTTCAATTATGGAAAATCCATCTCATCATTCACGTCATGATGATGCCTTACTATATGTTTTTTTTAAAAAAACAAAATAAAAAATTATAGGGCTAATTGAAATTTTCTTAAGAGGATTCTCATTCAGCTCTCTATTTTTATCCTCAAAGTAGGGAGTAAAATCAATTTTTTCTACTTTAGAGAGCCACTTTTTCTAAACACCTACATCCGGCTCTCTACTTTAGGGATCAACTTTAACTTTTTAATTTAAATATTAATATTTTTTAAAAAAATTTAATTCTTTCTTTAAAAGGGGATAACAAATAAAATTCAAAAAAATTAGAAAGTATGAGAGATAAACTAATATTTTATTATAAAAAAGAATAGTATGGAGTAAAATGGCTCTCTACTAGTAGGGAGCCATTTTATGTTCCTTACTTTTTTTTCTCAAAGTAGGGAGCCGGATGTGAGCAATAAAATGGTCAAAAATCTATTTTGGCTCCCTACTATAGGGATATCCCTATAATAGAGAGCCAAATGAAAATACTCTAAGTCTTGTGCTCAAAATCAAAGACATCTAAAAATTCTTTAGCAAATTATCTTTCTAGTCCATGATTAATTTTGTTGCATACAATCTTGTTAAATGAGTCACCTTCTTCCCTAGTTACGCCGCCATATTTGTCTTGTAGTTCTAAGATGGCCTTTAGATAAAAAAATTTGGTTTAAGTGTCGTAAAAAAATTACATCATGTATATTGTAGTTATTTTTAATGATTGAGATTTAACTTAAAATTTTTTTTTTTAAAAAAAAAAGCATAAAATTAAATCACAACTGTTGAAAAATAAAAATAGCCATTAAAGTGATGACCGCGGGCCACTAGTGGGCCACCAAATTAACCTCTATTTAAAAAAAAAAAAAAAAATTATTTCTCTTCTTACATGTAATAAGACAACTTTTACCTATGAAATAGACGGTCTCCATTTAAAAGACTATACGTGTATTTAGTTATTTATTTAGAAGCATTTTATGTTTTATTGTTGAAAAAAAAAAATTGTAATTTTAAAAAGTACGATAATAACGGGCATCACATCTAGAAAATTCCTTAACTTACATTTGAGACAAAATGTTAGCATTTAAGAAGCAAACCTACTTTTAAAAAGTTTGGCAAAGCACATAATTCCATAATCTTTTCCAAAAGTCAAACTAGATCCCCCATCTTATTGTGGTCCATGAGACACCATAACTTTTGGCTGCCACAAAGCCAAGAAACTTGAGGCCTTGCCAACAAATAGATGAGATCATTATCATATTCATATACCTCTCTCTTTTTGCCTCCCACCTAAAATAAAGTCATGAACAACGCCTCAACCTCCCACTATTAAGTCCTCCACCGTATTCATGTACTTTGGACGTTGGGAGCACTCTTATGTGTGATATCACCACCAAATACTTCTTTCGATTTTCCGTCATTTATTAATTTTTTATTTTAATTAAATATTTTATGTACTAAATTTTACTTATTAAAAAAGAATTTAAATTCGCACGCGTATATCCACGTAGCTAACATGCATATACGCGTGCGAATTCTTTTCTATTTTACTTGGAAGATAATTTATAAAATCTATAATAATACTTAAAAACAGAACCTTATTTATTTAAAGCATAGGCCATCGTCTTAGGTGTCCGGCACGTGTCATGTCCGGCCTTCATTTAATAAGGACAGCGACGTCCGTGAGAAATGCAGGTACGTAATTGCATCTCTCATTAATGATCGCCACCCCTCCTTTCCTACATATACGCAAATTATACGTATATATTTTTTTTCGAAGATACTTATATATATATATATGGAATAATATATGAATGCATATCTTTATGCCTCACCCACCTATCTTTCTCTGGTTTTTTTTTTTTCCCTCGCTCAAACTCTCTCTCTCTCTCTCTCTCTGATCTCTAGAGCGAGAGAGGGGGCAAAGAAAAGCAAGAACAGTACGGAACAGCAATGGAAGGTGTGTCTGCGAGCATGTACAAGGGGTTGAGAGGGTACTGGAAGAGGAGAGGCTACGAGAAGCTAAATGGGTCGGGTCGGAGGCGGAGGGCACGCGTGGAGCTCGGGTCAACTCGGCGGAGGCGGTTCTGGCGGATCAAGACCATCCCCAAGCTTCGGCGCCTGAGACCGGCTTCGCCCAAGAAGCTCTTGCTGTGGCTTCGAGACTGGTACGTCAACATGATGCTGAGATTCGCTAACTCCCGGGTGTTCACTGCTGGAGCCGCCGGAGCGTTCGGTGGGGCCACGTACGATGGGATTGGTGGGTTCGGGAGGGCCCCATCCAAGGAGTACGATGAAAAGGTGATCGTTGAGATGTACAAGAATGTGGTGATGGCGCAGGGCCTCGCGATTTAGCAGAATTTGCCCCAGAACGGTAATGTTTTTTTTTTTTTTCCTTTTGTGGGATGATTTTAATTACGGGTATTATTTTGCTGCATCAGCACAGATTTGAGTTAACGCAGCAAATCATGCAAATTGATCCCGTGATAAAGCCCTTCAACTAGAAAATTAAGAAAAAATTATTATCTTTTTTTTTTTTTTATTTGTTGCTATTTTTATCTTTTAATAATGTTATTGTCATTGTAACAATAATTACATTCTTCAGCTGGTAATCCGTTGTAGAAAGGCTAAATGCTAATTTAATATTATCTCACTTCTTAGTAATAATTATTTGAAAGCCTTATTATTTTTCTGTCAAAATTAATGAGTGTCTACGTAGCAATTTGCATTTTAGCGGTTGAGGTGTTAAACGTAATCTTGTAAAAAAAAAAGTTTAAATAAAATTAAGTTTAAAGACTAATTAACGAACTGACTTCTAACCGTGTGTAAATTTTTTTTTTTTGGTTCGCTGTACCTACAAGACATTATATAATAGAAGAACATGACCATGAGTGCAAGTCACGTTGATTAGATTCCATCTCAAAGACAATTTTTTTTTTTTATTCATTCAAAAAAGAATTGAAGAACACTAACAGATTATCAGACTCCCTATTTTTTTAAAAATATTTTTTTTATTGTGGAAGTTGAGGAGAGGGAGAGAAAAGAATAAAGAAAAACTACAATAAAAGTTTACTTAGTAAAATTGATAAAAAGAGTCTATTTTGAAGTATCTGTCATAGATCATAATAGCTACATATAAAGCGTCTACTAGAAATGCTATAAAATCATAAGATTTTTTGGATTTAATTTTTTTTATTAATTTATTGTCTAAATTGTTAATAATTCAAGCTATATATATATATATATATATATAATCAGGCCCACCTATTCGATTGAGGGTCGTTTGAGATTGCAATTTAAAAAAATATGATTTTAAAAATTGTAATTTTAAAAAGTGTAATTTGAAAACGTAATTTTTTAAAAACACAGTTAAGTGTTTGGCAAAATTTTAATTTGGTCTTTAAGATCGCAATTTAGTCTTTAAAATTTTACGTTTTCAAAAAAGCGTCCTTTTATCTGCGATTTGAAAACGCAGATTTTCTGCGTTTTCAAATCGCAATTTTTTAAAATGCAGTTTTCAAACGATCCATTTTTTAAAATCGCAGTGTAATTTAAAATTGCACTTATTATCTACGAAATTACAATTCCAAACGCATCCTAAAAATGGGTTGTTGGACCTTGCTTGAACAGGTGAATTTTATAACATTTATTATCTAAAAATTACTAATAAATAAGAAATTTATTGAAGATCTCTATCCTTTTTTTTTTTTCGGACCTTTCAGCCAATTAGATTGGCTTGTGAGCTGTGGCCCAATTGTAACCTGGCTGTACTTCTTAAGATTGGGAATCTTTATATGTTTTTGCCACAAACCGTACGTGCATTGGTGGAGCATTTCAAGGACTATTGTCTAATGGAAATGCCAGATTTCTATTTCCATATGATTTTGGTGATGACTTTTTTTTTTTTTTTTTAAATTGAAAGGGGATTTTGGTGATGACTTGTTACATATTCCCTCTTTTCCGCTGGTCAAACACATGCCTGAAACAATGTTAATCTTTTTTATTTTCCTTTGACATACACCTGCCTTCTAAGATGAACAAAGTTTTTTTTTTAAAAAAAAAATAGTCATTAAATTAACATATAAATATTTAAAATGTGAACCTTTTTATATTAATCTTAAAAAAATTATAGAAATCACAATGCTTTAAAAATAAATGTTAATTTAATAAATTGAATTGAAGAAATTTCTCCAAAATAGTTTAGAAACAAAAAAAAAAAAAAAAAAAAAAAATCTGTGCATATAACTGTTGAGTCACTTGGTGGATTTAGACATTTTAGACCTTGCAACATAATTTCATTTTTCAACGATAGTTTTTCCAACTGAATATACTTCAAATAACCTCTCCAAGTCTTCAATAGTAGGACGCAGCCTTTGATAAAACAAAATTGCTTACCAAATAACTTGATGAATTTTCTTGTGGTTACATTTAGATAATGTTTTATGTGGTTCAAATTTTTTTGTTTTTTTTTTTTTTTTTTAAAGGCATAGTGGTTACAATTTAGTCCCATTAGATGGGGTCTTCCTCATGATGATATTTTCTCCCATTAGGAAGGAAAATGTGATCCCACTCACTAAAAAGTGAGGATGGGACATGGATGGAGAACTATTAAACTTGAGATGTACAAACTCGTGATTCTAATCCCTAACAATATATATTTTATTGGGTATTGTTTGACAACCTTTTTTTAGGGTAAAAAAGTAAAAGTATTAACAAATAATTTTAAACGCAATTTACTTTAAATTTATGTCTTTATAATGTCCGAAAAGATAATAAAAGAATAACATAATTAAAAAACAAAAACAAAAAACTCCCCTTTAAGCAAAAAAGTTTTTAAAGTTTCCGTCTTTTTAATGCCTGAAAAGATAATAAGATAATAATAAAATTTAAATAAAGTATTTATTATATGTATCACAAAGAGTACATTTATCAAATTTTATAAATGTGTCAAGATTGATATATCAATAAAGTAGCATGTAGGCAGGACTACAAAAAAGATGCTTCAATAAAAATCATGTTTTTTTTTTTTTTTTTTTTTTTTTTGTGGATACAAGCTTACATATATGAAAAAGCCTAATTAGAGAAATGTGGGCTAGTCCCACTTACAAACGGTCCATATCTAGGAGGATCCTTCCCACTCGATAGAGGAATAGAAATATGGGAAGTAAGGGAGATGGGAATGCGGCCAGAAAAGGATCTAGCTGCGGCCCAATGTGCTGCAAAATGGGCACAGAAGTTTGCACTTCTATTAATTTTTCTAGCCTCCCAAGAAGTAGAGGCAGGAACAGATGCGAGACAGTCTGAGATGATGGTGGAAATTCGCCAATCTTGTAGAATTTAAGGATGATAATAAAAATCATGTTATGTTTGTGTTATTGCACATAAATTTGTATTATTTTCATCTTACATAATCATTCAAAAACTAATTTTTATGAAAATAAAATATGTTAGAAAATTAAGACTTTTAAGTAACAGTCAACAAAAGCATGATATTTAGAGTATAAAATTAGGTGGATGATATGGATGGCACATATGCATAAATCATGCAATTAAAACATAATATTTTAAAAGTATACAAATAATATTTGCCCAAAAACCAGTCACAAAGAAAAAAAGAAAAAATAGTGTAAAGTTAGGTGAATATTTTTGAGAATGCCATTAACTAATTACTTTAAAATTTTTCTGAACTTACATTAATAAATAAATTAATTAATTAATTTAAAAAAAAAACAAAAAGGGTTAAAGATTTGTGAGGGCCATGGCCCCACCTGTCTACATGTTGCTCCACTACTTTTACAGTCTCTTTCTTGGAAGCCATCAGGATTAGGTAGTATTGCATTTTCTCCATTTGTCGTTTTCTCCTACTTAAAACTTGGAAAATATTAATAGTTAAATAAGTTAATTAATATAGATTATAGTAGGACAATCAATGTAGTATATACTAGTACAAAGTCTTAATCAAGGCCCTTATGATATTCTCCAATCCGATCAGTTTGTAGGGCTCGGCGGCTGTGTGTCGTGTTCCCTAAACTCAACCGGTGATCTTATCAGTGTTTAACACCAGAAAATGACCCGTTTGGCATTTTTTTGAGAGAAAAAGGATCTCTCCATTTCAAAGTTTTGAGTTTTGAAAAAAGTAAATAATTAAGAATTGATTTAGTAGGGCCATATTTGAAAAAAAAAAAGTGTTGCATATAAGGTCCACAAATAAAAATTGGTTTAGTAAATTTTCTAGAAAATGTTTTTGAAAACCCAAAAACTGACAAAATATTTTACAAAATAAAAGAAAAAATAGATTAAAGAGTGTGCTACTTCCGTGGTGGTGATTTGTTGGCCCTGCAGTGTGCCTTGCGGCACTAGATGTGTTTGACGATCACTAACACGACTGCCATATCTGTCGTAGTGCTGCTAGATTATTTGGGTGACCATTGCAGGGCCACCACATAATGGCCACCGTCATCTATTTGTACATACAATTTACACCTTTTTAAAAAAAAAAAATATATATATATATATATATATTAAGGACATGTTTGGTACGAAGAATGACTATTTTATGGAATAGCCTTTATCAAGTATGGAATGAATATAATGCATTAACCTTGAAATAGTCATTCCGATGGCCATGAATGAAAAGTTATTCATTTAATTGAGGGAATAACCATTCTTTTTAACTTAGAATGAAATAATGAGATTCTGAAATCCACCAGTGCCACCTGTCCAAGACAACCTAGATGCAATACTCACAATTGGTATTTGATCTATTGGGGTTGGACAAGCTCATTAAGGATGATAATTTGTGTTTGCGTGTTAGGATTGGATTATATCAAGACATAAATATAAGACTATATACGTTAACCTTAATTCGATTTATTTAATTAAACGAATCAGACCCCTCAATCCTAACTTACTAATTTCGTGTTGGGCTTGTATTAGGTTTGCGAGGCGTGTCAAAAATTACCAATCCTAAAAATGTTGCGTGTTGGGTTCGGATTGTGACGAGTTATGGGTATGAGACTATATAGATCAATTCTAACTCAACCTATTTAATTAAACAGATCAAACCCTTTAATCATAACTCTCTAATTTCTTTTTTTTTTTTTTTGAATTCATATCTAATTTATAATTTGTAAACAATTTACAGCCCTAAAGCCCATGGTATTTGGTGGGTTTGACAAGCCCACGAGTACAACCAGGTTCCGACGGAAACCAAGTTTTTTGGGCAAATCTTGGCCCACAATTCAAATTTCATGGAATTCAATTTTTTGGTTTTTTTAACTTTTTTCTTATAAGCAAGGTAGACGAAAGTGGATGTAGGCTGGTAGAGAGATGGGATTGGTTAAGAACTTAAGATAGGTCTGAGGTTCAGACCTTGTTAGGCTG
>FXXK01000365.1:81481-186874 GCA_900184695.1 Betula pendula
AAAAAAAAAAGGAGCCATCAAAACAAATGGGCTTCTGGTATTCTTTGCACCACGATTCGTAATCGTGGGTATGAGTTGGGCTGCTATTCAAGGCCTTGTTTATTTGATGTATCGGAGAGCATCTGATCTGCAGCCTGGCCTTCATAAATAGGAACATGAAAAGCACATAAAGAAGAGCTCGATTAAACAGAAATGGGCCAGAATAGGACCCACTTTTTTCTTCTTTTTTTTTTTCGTGGCTTCTAATATTTTGTTTCTTGATTCGATTATTCATTATTGCTTTGATATTTCATAAGTTAACCGTTGATTTTAGTTGGTCATGACTTTAGTACACAACTAATTTTATCCTACTTATAATCGCTTGTCTTACAAATAAGATAAAAAAGATAAGTCATATTATCTATTGAGAATAATATATTAACAAAATTTGAACATAAAAATTTGATTAGTAATTTTACATCTCCTAAACCTAGAATGATGATTTTAAAATTATTTTTTTTAATATTTAATCCAAAAATTTATTATATTAATAATTTAAAATTAAAAAAGTCTCATTTTAACTTTTTGCCTTATGCCTCAATTTTTATTGAGCTGCTCCTAATTGTTAGAGTTTGTTTTTGCCCTTTAGGGCCATTTAGGGATGCTCAACGAGACAATTATAATCCGGCAGGGTGTAACAGAAATGGGCAAATTTTTTCTCCCATTACCTTGGCGGGCAGGATCTATTTTAAAAAAATCCCCAAAAACAAGTAGATAGCAAGTGAAGGATATACGGTTGCGGGTACTACCCACTCGCCCACCCATTTAATATTATATTATTATATATAACTGTTCTCTCTCTACCTTGAAAATATTATATGTAACGTCTCCGAAAATTAATTAACTTTGAATGTCACCATAACCTCCCCGAGCTTATTTAATAAGTAAATAACACAAAGAGATTACCTTTACTCCTCAAGATCAAGATACAAAGCAGTGAAAATATAAGTATTTTCTTTTATTCTATCAACATAAATCATTACAATCAAAATATTTACTAATAACCATCGCATTAACTTAAATCATTACACAATATCTATCACCACTAAATAGAATAGCTATATTATATCTTAATACACAGAATCATCTTAAAACATCAAGTCTGCAACTTCACCTGAAGGCACTATTTACCATGAATTGTCTATAAGTTTTCAAGCATTATAAGGTCGATAATCTCACACCAAGTAGTTACATATACCTTAAGATCTTCCTTGCTCAAACCTTAGTATTGGCTTCTATGTAAAACAAAAATATTTTTTAAGGTGAAAAATATAAAGTATAAGTCTACAACATGCAATTGCTTCTCTCAATACAATAAGGCAGCATGCATGTTGTCTTATTGTGTATATATGTATATCTCACAAGTAATAATTCGCCTCATTATGGTCTATATGTGCTGTTTCCCCTACGAGTAGAGCTGGGCGTCCGTCAAGCGTCCGTTTCCATGAAGAAAAAAAAAGAAAAAAAAAAAAAAAAACTTTTTTCTATTAAAAAATAGCTTTAAACTTATCAAATTCTCATTTTATTTTTTTCTAAGGTTATGAAATGGGGATGAAATAAGCCTGAACCTGTTTTTTGTTAAAAAATATTTTTTCTTATTTTTTATTGAGATAAAAAATAAGAAAAAATATTTTTCATTTTTTCATTTAAAGCTATTTTTAATAGGAAAAGTATTTTTTTCCATTTTTTCATTTTTTTTTCTACCTGAAACGGACGCTAGGCGTCCGCTTGTGCGGACGCCTAGCAGGACTCTTCTCCTACACTGTAATGTTTGTGTGTCATGGAAGACATCTGATACAACTCTAGTGCTCCGGGTGAGATACATAGCTAGCCATCATTAGTCGTCCAATCAGGTCTAACACTAGAGTTGATGGTGCAAGGTGTGATAACCATCCGTGGATGGCTACAGCGGTTACAGTAATCTTCGAATCCAAGGTAGAAACTCAAACACTCAACTAGACAATATAATCAGTTTGTATAATCTAATATGCACATGCTATAAATTTCTTTCACAATAAATTTCGCATTATTAAACAAAAGTGGCCAAGTCGCACAAGCACATTATTTTTTTCATTTTTCATGCATGTAAAATATGATTAAGCGTCGCACAATCATTCATTTTGTAAAATCATTAGCTTTAGTTAGAAACTCAGGGTTCACAATATTAAATCACAAAGTATTTCATGACTATATAAAATATGTACGTTTGATATCAATATAGACATACTTGAAAATGTTGGTAAATATTTTTCATGTTATTTTTACTCACCTTGGTCAGAATATTGCTCCTCAAACTCCCCAACTTCATCTATGAAAAATCCTAACGTTCAAAGGGTCCATCAGGCTAAACACCTTACCCTAGTCTTCAAAACAGCCAAAATCCACTTTCTGGTCTAGGGGTAATTGATCACCACTACACGGTTGATCGATCATTGAGCAGTGATGAACAATGATTGATCAGGACACTATTCGATCACTATTCATCATCTGCAACCTCCGAAAAAAGCTCATTTTTAGCTTTGGTGAGGCCCTAGAAGCCTCAATACTTAGAAATATCGCCCCTTTAACTCTCATAACACCAAAAGACATAACCTACCCATAAAACCCACCAAGTTATCAAATTTATAAACCCACCATTCACAAGCACTAAAAAGTTTCAATGAACAGTCGTTGTGCACCTCTTACGGAGCCTACAACCGAATTAAAACGTATTTAGTTCGATTAAAACAACAAACATCTAAAGCTAGGGTTTTAATTTAAAAAGCTTATACCTTTCTTCTTAAACCAAGCTTAAAACATCAAAACCGAATACAACTCACACACACACAACCAACTACAAGAAATACAATAAATAGCAAAAGACTACAAGGCTAAAGCAAGGATTCTCACTTTGTGAGACCTTGATCTCCTCAAAACCACAACAAAGTGTCCTCCTTTCCTCTCTCTCACTATTGAGCACTTTATATATAACGATCCAGAGAAAAACGCTATCCACATCTACTATCACCTTAAAAGAACTAGTCAAGTTGGAGCTTCCCTAAAATTCTTTATAAAGCTCAGTTTCAATTAGTAACTAAGCATTGTAGGACTTAACGCTCATAACTATTTTTATAACCACCTACTCTTATGCGAGCTACTCATCATCTTCCCAATATGACCTTTAGAATTTTTTATAAAGCATAGTTTTATTTACTAACTAAGCAATGTGAGACTTTTTAGAACTCATAATTATCTTTATAAACCACTTACTCTTATGCGGGCTACTCTTCATCTTTTAAATATAAGACTAAGGTGTTATACTAGAAGCTTTAGCTGACCAAATGGCTTCTACGGTTGCCTAAAGGTGTTTAAATAACCCAATCACCACATTTGCAAGTATTGGATGTATTCAAATTGCAAATTGGCTGACACCAATCGATCACTAAAAAAATGTTGATCGATCACTAGGGCTTCTGGCACTTGGCGATTGATCACCTCTTGATGGTGATCAATCACTCAAGCCCAAAATTGGCCCAAATGTCAATGAGGCCCAAAATTGGCACAAAGTCCAGTTGCGTTGCCGCCAAGGCCTCTTGGAATGACAAGGAATTCATCTTTCTTTCTATATCATCTTTCTTTCTATATTACGTGCACATAAACTGTAATCTAGACTGATCACTCTACATTTTTTTTTTCTCTTATTCTTTTTTTTTTTTTTTTTTTTTTTGCTGAATGTATTCTGGATTAAACGGAAGGCACTTAATAAAAATTCCTGTCTACTAAAGGTGGATATAGCCAGTCTCTGAGGGTAGGTGGTTTCTAAAACCGCTTCTCGTTGGAGGGGCAAATACGATCGTCGGGGTAAGGTTGAAATAGGAGGCAGCCTTGTTGGGCTTTCCCCGGTGTATTTTGTTGCTGCTATGTTTGTGCCTATTTTTTTAGCCTTTGTGTGTGTGTTGTGGTTTTTTTTTTTTTTTTTTTTTTTTTTTTTTTTTTTTTTCTATAGTTTCGAATATACTCATTGATTAACAAAAAAAAAAAAAAAAGTTGAAAGCACAAAAAATAGAAAAGAAAAGAAAAAGTCATCGCTTGTATTACTCAACCGAAACAACAATTAATAATTAGATTGACTGCAAATTAACCTCCCCCAAAAGGTTGAATGAACATGTTTTTTTTTTTTTTTTTCTAATTAAATGAAAATGTTAAAAGAGGCAAAAGGTGCTTCTTTATGTGAAATCATGCATATCTTAGGACCTAAGGAAAGTAAATACCAACTACCCTTCAATTATAGACTAAAATATTTAAGTCTCCATCCGTTAGCTTATCATTATTTGGATCTCAATTTCTAATGTGGAAATCGTACTCTTTTTTTTGTGTTTTTTTTAATGTCAACTGAACGTGTCAATTAAGGTTTTGACGATAATACAATTGGCGAGTTCCATTTAAGATGATCCATGACAATGACCTGAGGCAGACAATCTTTACGTATTCAGCTTAGTTGTTTGAACTTTCAACTAAACAAAGCTTTTTTTTCTTCCTTTTTTCTTTTTTTGTTTTCTGAGCAACCAAACAAAGCTTGCAGTACTCCATTTATGATCCAAGCAAAGGAGCATAAACATGGTAGATTCACTTTGCAACAGTCATCTTTTCTAATCATGCACTGCTGCTTAGGTAGGCTGAAGATTTTTTTAAAAAGATGGTTTACAGTTTCGTGCATGTTTCTTTTTATTTATATATATTCACTCGTAAGCAAGTTGCAAAGGTCATAAAATATTGCAGGCTAATTATGAAGGAATTGGTCTGATCAGTTGTGCCTTTTTCATGTGATAAATTGCATGTACTAAGCACAGGAAAATTGTTTCCTCTTCTTTTACTTTTTCACTTTCTTAAGCTCAAGTCCGCGCAGTTGGTGGGTGGACTTCAGGTCAATAGGCATATATAACCTTGTCCTCCATTTCTTTGGCTTGGTGATCAATATAATAGCGGTTAAGAAAAGATCAATTCAATAATCAAATCCTTATCATTTTGACCCAGAAAGAAAAAGAGCGGTTCTAAATTTTAGGCCCTTCTGTTTATTATTGGATAATTTTTCAAGACCAATTCAATAACAAAATCCTTATAGCATTTTCACCCAGAAAAAAAAAAAAGAACGATTCTAAATTTTAGACCCTTTTGTTTATTGGATAATTTTTCATATAAGAGTGGGGCAGATTAATCGTTTACCACCTACCAACTACTACCAATTGGCAACCGACTTCCTGTGATAAGTAGGTAGAACAAAAATACTATTTTGACTTCGGTTCAATTCGGTTTGGTAAGCAGTAAAATTATTTTTTTGTCGCTTACCCGAACTGATTTTTTTTTTTTTTAATTTGAAATAAAAACACTTCATTTTATTTGAAATGAAACAAATTTTTGAACCCTATATACCATATATTCATCTCTTTTCTTTTCTTTTTTCCCTAACCATGTAACCCTAATTGATCACCTCTCTCTTGTCTCTCGCTGAATAATCGACTTAGCTAACCGAACCGATTAACCAACTTAACTGACCGTCTATTAACCAACTAATTGATTTACCAAAAAAGGTCAAAAATATTCCTTGTCAATATGAAGTCGGTTAATTAATCGACTTAACCGACTTCCATGGTTCTATAGGCAAAAATGTCCCTATCAACACCGACAGAATCGATACTCACCCCTAGTTCTGTCCAATCGGAGCTTATTACCCAAACAATCTTTTCTTTTCTTTTCTTTTCTCTTAAATGAATAATGTTCTTATATTTTACCCCAAACAAAGTTTTCTTTCAATTTATCAGTAAAATATTACCGCGCTTCCGAATTTGATGTCAATTCTTACAACAGCCCACTCTAGCTATCCTATAGGTCACTCCCTCTATTACTTCAGAACCTACCGTGACGTAGTACCTAACTCTGATACCAAATGATGCTAAATTTTTGTAAAACTCACCCTTAAAAACTGGTTTGCAAGGTGTCCAAGAACTTATATACATACACTTGGTTAAAATTTCACTTAAACCACATAGAACACTTAAAATCATAATACATTTATCTTTAGAGCACATGAATCTCATATGCATTTTAATTAAGTTTAAAAAATTTCCTACCATCCCGTTTGACAGCAAACTTTTTCCTTTTACCTCCCTATTCCCATACGGACAGGTCACAAACTGTGCAGTAATTAGAGTTTCATGATCGTGATACATGCACGTATAAAAAGGTTAAAAACCCCATTGTGCATGTATATTTGGCACATGATTTGTTCGTGGTAATCAAAGAGATTGGATCCCTTCTCTTTTTCTTTTTTTTTCTCAAATTATTTTTAAAAAAAAAAAACAAAAACAAAAAGCTTAAAAGTAATCCGATATGCATGTTTAGCATTATCCACAGCAATTATCACCCACCCATGATTTAGCTTTGTTCCCGGCCCGTCACTTGTAACAGAAAAGTAGAAGGAAACAGTCAATGCATTGATTTTTAATTTATGGGTTTTGCAAATGCACTGAACATTGATCGATGAAGTATTAATACGTAAGTAGCTAGCCAGGACTTCACAGAAGATTTATTCAATGAATTATAAAATAATGTCAATGGATTAGTTGGCAGACTATGATCGATCAGTAACGTGCAAGGCCGTTGGTCGAACAAGCTCCTAATCCTATTTTTAATGCCTTTCAACTCTTGATCATTCGTTGGTTTTCAGTTCGCGATTTGGCAAGCAACTTTTTTTTTTTTTTAATAATTTTTGGGTTTTGGACCACTCGATTTGATAATTCTTAACCCAAAATTTATATTAATTATTCACTTCTTAAATAAAAATCCCTCTACCCGATCCGAGTTTAAATATATACTTTTGCTGTTAAGCCATAACTCTCGAGTTTCAATAAAAAAAAGTAATCATCTTTAGTGTGAATAACAATACAAAAATGCACTATGATTGTGTGGTTAATTTCTTCACTAAATCTTTTGTTAAAATATAAATTAAATTATTCAATTTATTAATATTTCCTATCAATTTAAGCTTTTGGAATAAGTTTACTTTAAAAAATAAAAAAATAAAAATTTTAGAATAAGTGATGATCGATTTAACATGACATCAAAGTAAAGGTTCTGAGTTTGAATCTTGTTTTCGTAATTCACCTCTCATTTTAATTAAATATTTCATGTTAGACCTTACTTATTAAGGATAAGTTTGAACACACACGGAGTGTTAGAATATAAATTAAATGATTAAATTTATTATTTTTATCAGTTTTTAAACTTTTAGAATAAGTAGTAATTTACTATTTATTTATTTATTTATTTTTTAATACACAACAAACAACTTCACACTCTTAGCACTTCTAACTCACCCCTAACCACTCATTCAAAATTTTACAACACTCTACTCACTCAAAACAAGAAGGAGAATTCCCCACACAAAACAAAGAAGTACCCTATTCTACATAGAATTCTTAAAACCCTTTTTAGAAAACACTATTCTTGCCCCTAGTACCAACTTGCATATAATTAGGGAAAAGAAAAAAAAAAGCATATTATTGCCTTTTTCCTTTTAGCTTCCTTTTTTTTTTTGTGAGTAATGCTTTTAGCTTCTTCAATCCCCCATCCATAATTCTTTCCGAATACGTTTCAGGAGCACCCCTCATACATTTGCTCATTAATTACTTCCCTCCACGGTCTTTTAGTAAATCCACATTCAAAGAAGAAGTGATCTCTACTCTCAATATTGTTCATGCAGAACACAAATTTAGATTCCCATGTATATCCCCATTTTCATTAGCATCCTATCTTGCGTAGCAAGTCTAATTTTTCTTGTCAACCATAGTATAAAAACAATAATTTGTTAAACTTACCTGATTTAGAGGGCATCCAAAAAGGTTTATCAAAATCATCAATCTAGGTAGAGAGAAGAAAGCCTTTTATTGACACCAAATCTTCAAATCTTGCATGCCTCCAAACCCATGTTTACCAACCAAAACTCTAAAGAGTTTTGCATGCACATGACTAGCTGGATCATATTCAACTCTATGCCCAGAATTTTCGTACAATACTCCTAGGGAATGCCACATACCTAATGCAAAAACCTGAATCTTATGTACAAGCGTCTGTCTTGGAGTCACTTTCACATAATATTTATAAGGTTAATTGAGATGCAGTTATTGAGTCTGCTAACAAGTGTATGGGGGTCGATGTTATTGTCAAAGATTACCAAGGTATGGTCATTGCGGCAAGAAACTCCACTATTGATTTTATTTCATAACTTGTGGTGGCGGAAGCGATAGCAATTTTACATGCAACTGAGTTCAGTCGTGACCTAGGGATCTCACACATAATCTTGGAGGGAGATTCGCTACAAGTGATTAACGCGGTCCAAGCTATGAGGCAAAATTGGAGCAGATCTAGTCATATAGTTGCTGATATTTGTTCAGTCCTCCAAAGATTTAGGAGTTGGCAAATTTGTCATGTCAAGAGAGCTACCAATTTTGCTGCACATAAGTTAGCCAAGGAAGCAACCTCAAATATTTTATATAGGGTCTGAATGAAAGAAGCCTCAAGTCGCATATATAATATTGTAAGTTTAGAGCAACATATTCAACTATTTTAGCATTTTATACTCTAAATTTTTCTTGACCGTTAATAAAAGTTGCAACTATTATTTTAAAAGAGAATAAAACTTTAGCATCATGCGTTAAGATACCACCTAAGATACTTAATTTTAAGTCAATAGATTCTATTGCATTATATTATATTAATTATTATTGTGATCATGATTATCACTCAATATTGGATTTAACAATCCATATTCACATATTAACACAAATAACAATTAGACAAGTCTTTTTTTTAGATTGAGTTTGAAGAAGTTTTTTTAATACAATTTATCAAATTAATATATGTTTTTTGACTACTTCATTCTCATATATATTTTTAAAAATTCACGTGAAAATTATATTATTAATAAATTGAATTGTAAAAAAAAAAAAAAAATTCCAACTAAGTTTAAAAGAAAATTTTGTTCGTAACAAATTTCCATAGAATTAGAAGTAAATGTTCTCTAACCTAACATTATAGATAAGATACGGAGAAAACCTCGAATTAGGAAGACTTAGTCAATAAGTTTTATCTGATTGTAAGTACGACCCAGTCAATGTCTCTCTGATGGGGATAGGAGATTCGAGGCCACTGATCATCCAACGGTCAGTGACTCAGTTGCTTGTAGTGGTAGGATTTGGTATTTGAAAAATGGGCTCCCTTTTCCAGTAGGAAGTTCGAGTCAATACATTGGAGTGCTAACGGCTAGTCCAATTTAACGTCTATAATCTGACGCAACCGACTTGTTGAAAAATACACAGATTAAATTAATTACACAACATGTAGTATTTTTTTGTTAATTATTTACTGCTAACATTCAATTCTCTCTCTCTCTCTCTCTCTCTCTCTCTCTCTGTGCACTGCATAGTGCATTCATCATTCATGCCTGTGCTGCGCTGCCCTGAACTATATTTACAACTACAAATTCAGACAATTTATTAGTGACCAAAAATTTAACATTTAAGTAAGGAGGAGGTTGTGTTACGATACCCACCCATGCCTCCGCATTTGCCGTTACAATAACATTAAAGCTGCGTTGTTTGATAATTTTTTTTTTTAAAAAAAAAATACATTAATAAATGATCCAAAATACAAAATACTCAAAATTATTTTTACATTTATATCATATCAAAATATTCAAATTTAAAAAAAAAAAAAAAAAAAACTATAAAAAACATTAACAAATGGAACCATATAACTTTTAGTTATGGACAAAGTTTACCTTTAATTTGGGTTAGAGTAAATTCTATTAATTTAACATTTAAATTGACATCTGTCTTTAAAGCACATGATTTTTATATACTTTTATGCTCTATACTCTTGTTAAAAATGCTTGTAAGTATCACATGTTCTAAAAATAAATAGACAATTAATAAACTGAATTAAAAGAATTTTTTTCAACTCAATTTAAGTGAAAGCTTTGTCATTCACTTATATTATTGATCAATAGCTGGATAAAAAAAATCTCACATGCTCTATTAATCTTGTTAAATATGCATATAAGATCACATATTTTAAAACAGATACTAGTTAATAAACTGAATTTTTTTTTTAAAAAAAAAAAATTATTAAAAACAAACAAACAAACAAACTCAATTTAGACAAAAACTTTTTTCTTCTGCACTTACATTATTGGTCAATGGCATTTACTATTTTTAAGGAGAGGCACCATCACCTTGAAGTTTTACTTAATACCCATTGGATTTTTTTTTGGGTAGGTGATACCACTTGTTGCAGCTAAAATTTAGGGCTGTCAAATTTGGACACGATTTGCGAATTAAATATAAAATCAACACAAAATTAGTAGGTTATGGTTGAAAGGTCTGACCCGTTTAATTAAATAGATCAAATTAGAGTTAACCTATATAGTCTTATACCTATGTCTCAACACGACCCGAACCTAACACATGATATTTAAGGTTGACAATTTGTTCCACGACCTGCAAACCCAGCATGAACTCAACACGAAATTAGCGGATTATGATTGAATGGTTTAACCCGTTTAATTAAATAGGTCGAGTTAAGTTTGACATATATAGTCATATACTCATGACTTGATACAACCCAAACCTAATACGCGAATACGAATTGTCACATTTACTAAAACTAAAAACCTAAGCACTCATTAAATTAAATTGATCTCCGTTCTTAGAGCACATATATAACTCTCACACGCATTTTTAATATAGTATGTAATACATTTGACGTAAGAATCATATGCTTTAAAGACATGCATCGGTTTAATAAACTGAATTAAAAGAACTTTTTTTAACCCAATTTTTTTTTTAAGAAAAATCTTTGTTCTAACAAAAAATTGGACAATTTGATACCTTATATATAATGCCGTGGTTGCTGCAGTTGAAAGAACTGTTGAGGGGACGTCCAATCAGGGGAGATGGTGCACAGCACTCACTCTCAGTATGTTTCTTTCTTTCTCTTCTTTCTCTTTCTTTTTCTTTTTTTTTTTTCTTTTCTTTTTACTAATCAGATATTGGGGAAAGGGTTATAACTAGGGGGATGTTTCTCTCTTTCTCAACGATTAGAGTTTGAAGTTTTCACGTTATGGATCCTACAGCTGTAGGATGTAGACATGGAGGGGAGCGCGATGGAGGCAAGACTTTCAAAGTAACGTCGTGTGCCACATTTCAAGTCATTCTCTGGCTTTTGATAGACAACAATGTGAGAGCATGTTAGCAATTGCAATGAGGTAACACTTGTTGAAACATGTGTTCCATTATTTTCAAGATAACTCAAGTTGAATTGAAAGTGATTATAATTAATAACATGTTGCCAACTGTTGAGCTTTTGGATCGCCACTACTCGATTTATCGACCCACGAACTTGAGAACACCAAGATAGCTCCGTATAAAATTTCTTCCCATGTCACATCAATAACTACCTCTATGATTTTCGACAATAGGCATAGGGGGAGTCATGAAATGTTTAATATATTCGTTGCATGAACGTTTCCAATGAAAATATGCATGTGGCAAACGGTTATAGAATAATTATTTTTAAAGATAATAGACGTCACGTAATAGGGGACTTTACGTGTCCTTCCTCTCAACCCTGTTTGCTTTTCTTATTGGCTATTTTTTTTTACTCATACCGACTTAAACATTAAAGTTATATATCCCTCTACGGCCTGCTCTAACTAATTCTTTTGCTAATTACTTTTCTTTTCATAGGCATTTCCAATCGAAACTTCAATACGCAGTCAACTATTCTACCACCATTAGATTTGTGAAATCTAATTTAGAGCATCAAATGAATTCTCTCCAATTTACTTGAAATGAATATCATCTTTATTATTTTTCTTTTTTAGTTAGTAAGTTATTAAGTTTAGATGTTTTTATCTCAACAACAAGAGGTCAATTTTAAAGTCAATTGATTCAATTTGTCAACTTCTCTTATGGTTAATGGTTTTTTTAAAATATATATATATATATATATATATATAATTTCAAACAAAAAAATAATTTTGAACCTTGATTCTATAATTACCTTTTATTTTAATTAAATATTTTATGTATTGGGCTTCACTAATTAATGAGAAATTTAAGCCCACATTTGAGGGGTAGTGTTAGAATAAAAATTAAATAATTAAATTTATCACTTCTTATAAATTTAAACTTTTGAGATACGTAATGATTTAACATAAAACAAATAATTTTTACATGCATATAATTTTATATGTATTTTTTAAAAATTTACTTAAAATACGTCACATCAATTAATATAAAACAAATATAAATAATAAAATTACTCTATTTTTTAAGCCACATCTAAGCTAGATTTCCCCAATGTTAAATTCCAATATGTGATCCACTTATTGACATATCGAAATTCACATCAATTATTTATTTAAATTACTAATAATTTAAACAAATAATATAAAAAATTTTATATAAGATTTACCTATCCAAAAAATCTTACACATACAAAATCTCTTATATTACCTCTACAAATTAGTAGCAATTCAAATAGACAATACGAGAAATTCCATACAAGATTAGGTTGCAAGAATCCCTCAAGGCCTCACATAATTATTATTATTATTATTATTATTTTTCACCCAAAAGAAACTTCAGTGACCTTCCTAGCACCAGTTACCGTAGTAGCTAAGGGTCTGATCAGATTTGATTGATGTCCCCAAGCTGACTCACTGACCGTTGTGCAGAATTTTATTCATACAAAAACAAAAACAGTTTATAAATATAAAATAAAACAAAAACAGTCTAACGGGTCGGGCATATACATTCGAGACTCGAGAGTATTTTTTGAGACTCATCATCTCAAACCCCGACCTGACATTGGGTAGTGGAGGCCAGGCTGGTGGAGTTAAAATGAGTAAGCTGTACGGACTGTTAAAATTGTACCAACCGAGGAACACGATTCACTAGGTTTAATCATACACAATTCACAGCTGTGATGCGCAGGAAGGAGCACCGTACGCCTGCGCCCACCACAGTGCACATCTCTTTTTAATGGGGTATTTCACATCACCAGCTACTGATCTATCCACGTGGCTCTCTGATGTTTTTAGATGGAAGATCGAAGGCCACTGGATTCGCTCCAGGCTTTTTCCACCGCTTCGATTTTCGTGTAATTTTTTTTTTACACTGCGTGTTAAATGCGGGGTCAACGTGAAAAAATGTTTCGGGTATTTTTGATAAAGGGATAGGATTTAGAGTTTGAATAATAAAAAAAAATAATTGATATGGTATAAAGGAAAATAAATATTATAAAGTTTTTTTATAAAGTTTTATTTTTTAATAAAATTTTTATTTAAATAAAAACAAAAAGTGTTTGATGTAATATAAAAAAATTATAAAAAAAATAATTAATAAAATAAGAAAATTTAAAATGTTTTAATGTAAATTTTTTTAAGATCTTACACAAACCTTTAGCCAAATATAACCTAATTTTCTATCCAACTCTTAAATTATTGTTAGGGCTGTAGTCTTTTTAACTGATTTAATTTAATTTTTTATTTTCTCTTTTTCAATAAAAGTTTTAACCATTAAAAATAACTGCAACACCTATACTCGAAATTTTTTTTTACAACACTTGAATTAAATCTTTAAATTTAAATTTACTAAATTTATAAGATTATATAGTATCCAACGTCGAACATGTCCTGAATATGAGAAACAACAAAACAGATGGGTCCATAGATTCTGGGGGACCCGGTGAGGAGAGGATAGATTTGTCAATTTGGAAATAATTGGGCCTCACCTCCTGTCATATAATATTAGAAATATCCTTAATTTAGTAACATGCCGTGCTGTACCATTAGCCATTAGGTTCGGTCATGGCAGCGTTAGGCACAAGATCTGATGGATTATATGTTTGGGAGGATGATGACATAATAATTGAAGCTATATTAACTTTAACACTTCCTTGTATCATACCCACGTGACTGTTCATGACTGCAAATCAATCATTGAATATTTAAATTTTTTTCAATTTAAATTTCTGAAAAATATTTGTCACTAGTGTGAAGTTGTCAAGTAAATTGTTACCTTAATTTAGAAAATATTATAGTGAAAATTGTGTTGCACAATGAATGTTGAACAAATTATAATATATTCAAGCATTGTTCAATTATCAATAAGCCATTGAACACCTGTAATCTCACAAATGACATGGACGGAAGCCGAGAAGTTAACAGTGGTGCAACTATCGATGACCCATGAACATAGTTGTCGAACTGTAACTAGAAGCTCATGAATTGGGTTCACCAGAGGACATTGGTTGTTGCTACAAAACAACTAGTGTCCTATGTTGAGTGGGTTCCAATTGGCAAGAAGGGCAAGGTAAAAGTTAGAAGCTCTAATGAAATTGTGAATGTGATAAGGGATAAGCATGATAAGGTATTATAAAATGCTATCATATGAGCACCTTCCACAACATAGAAGAGGCGCTTCGACAAACAAAACAATAGGGTGGCAACACTACACTCAAATAGATATCAGGAGAAGGGAAACCGTAGTACTGGCTCACCAAACTCTTAGTAGATTGATAGTTTTTGATGATATTGAAACCATGAAACCAAGCCCATGCGTTATCCAACGAGGGAAATAGGGATGTTGTGGTTTGATAAGTAAGAATGTGATTGACGACTATTAGATTGTCCATGGTGAGTGGCATTGTGTGGCCTAGCATAATGAAAACTCATATAAAAGGACTAACGGCAATAGTGGGCTTGATAAAACATTCGAATGATCCCCAGGTGAAAGCATAGCTAATCTACCCCCCTCGAGTTCTTTCAACCATTATTATTCGGATAGGGTCCATATATCCGTTGGTGATGATATACATTTTAGAAATAAAGAAAAACCCACAAGTCTTACCATTTTTGGCAAAGTATTTCCTCCACCTACCCCTCACATAGGCCATTGCTCAAGGTTGACAAGAAACATCATTCGATCCCTCTGAACATTTATGAAACACATGGCTAAAACCTTGTATATAAGGGAAGTCCACTCCAATAGAAGGGATACTTTTTTCAAATAGGGGAGAACACCCTCATGAAAAACACGTACCCAATATTTTCATTAAAAAGAACACAGAAAAACAAGTGTTCAGAAAGCTTAGCTAAAAAGACTCGAAATAGTACCTAAGAGATTGCCATATCAAAAAAAGGGGGTTGGGGGGATAATCACTGGCCGTGGCACTAGAGATAGTTGTTCAAATTCCAGAAGTATAAGGTCACATCCTCTTTCCCTTAATCAAACCTTTTTTTTTTTTTTTTTTTTTTTTTCAGTTGAGCAGGTTTACCACATAAGGTCATATTAGAGTTATTCGCAAGGCTGGAGACGTTGAGCGAAGAGCTTGTATAGGCAAATTTATGCATATCATTTGTATATTGTTAAATTTGCGATGATATTGTATTTTGTAATTGTCTCATACTTGGAGGCTCTGGTTTGAATTGATAATAAAATATATTACTGAGGTTACTCAATCTTTTAGTTCATAATCAATATTTTCCTCTTTTTACTATATTATACTCTGATGTTTGTTGTCAAATGTACTAGTTCCAGTTAATTACAAGTTAATTAATGTAAGAGTGCTACGAGTAACACTCTAAGTTAATTACCTTAGTTAATTAATCTTGGAGGCATTACACATGTAGAAGGCAATTCGAAAAATATCTAACCCGAGGTACATAAACTACTAGAAATGTTGAAGGATATGCATCTGGCTCAATCTGAACTAACTAAGGTTGTACAACAATTGAAAGCGACACATGTTATAATCAGTAAAGAAAAAGGAGTTGAACTAACATGATGAAACCCAACCCGGTAATGACCCGCCAGAAGTTTTAGAAGTGGAAGACCCGCACTCCATGGAGCATGGCACCATTCTAACCCAATTTGTTAGCTTATCTGATGTGACGATTCTGATAGACAAGGAACATGAAAAACTCCCGAGAGAGCCCCATCATTTTCCCAATACCCTGGTATAAACTAAGGGTTAAGAAACCTCAATTAGGGCTTGATGATTAATAAGGAACAAGGTTTGGCATGAAAAATAGAAAAAAATTGGTCATTCGGACAATTTTGGGTCTTGGGTGATCGATTAGACCTAGTGATTGATCACTCCCGGTGAGTGATCGACCAGTGTGGTACAAAAACCCTAGAGTGATTGACCAATCATATTTTGGTGATCAATCGATGTTAGATTGTTTGCGATTTGAATATATCAAATATTTGCAGATACGATGGTTAGCTTATTTAAGGCCCTTAATGGCAACTCTAGCGACCATTTGGTCGGCTTTGGTAACATATACATTGAGGAGAAGAGAATGAGACATAAAGGATGAACTTTTTTTGTAGTGATGTTTGTGTGTGTTGTGTTAGTTTTGGTGTTTTAAGCATGGGAAAAAAAAAAAAAAACCCACCCTTTATGTTAGTTGCTGTTTTAAACGAACTAAAGAGGTTTAAAGATGAGTTTTAGGCCTTGTGAAAAGTAGATATGAACTGTCCACCAAAGTTTTTGGTGAGTTGTTAACGATGGGTTTGTAAATTTCGATATTTTATGTTTTTAATACAAAAAGGTTCGGACTTTAAGTGTTAGACAGTGTTGGGAGTGACAAAGGGAACACCTTTTTGAGTTTTTGGGCCTCTTCTCTAGCAGCCTCATCGAAGCCAAAAATATGATTTTTTGGAGGTTGAAGATAATAAACAGTGTAACTGATTATCGCTAATTGATTGGCTATCATATACTGTGCCGAGGCAGTGATTGATTACCCTCCATGGGTAATTGATTAGTCTAAGGTCAAAATGCAAAAATAGTTTATTTATTTATTTATTTATTTATTTATTATTATTATTATTATTATTATTATTATTATTATTAAGGACTAGAGTTAAGATCTTAGCTTAGTTGACCTTAATAACAATAGGATATTTCGTAGACGAAGGAGCCGATGCATACGAGGAGGAATTTCTAAATGGCATTTTTGGACTAAGGTGAGTGAAACTCACGTGAAACTATTTATCGACATTTTCAAGTAGGTATATTTTAATTTCAAACTTGTATATTTTATATTGTCATGAAATGTTTTGCCATTGATGTTGTAAACTCTTCATTTTTGTGCGAAAAATGAAAATATTTGTAAAATGGATGACTATATGATTCGTAATTTCATGCATTGTTAAAAAATGCTATCATAGGCTATATGTGGGGCGTTAATGACATGGTCTCTTTCTAGCCTTTGGATTCCTATTTACGCACGTGGCATCCTCCCATTTTTATGAGAAGCTCCTCGTATAGAGGGGAGCCACTCCCGAAGAGTGAGAATTTGTGATAGCAATGGGCTCAAATTCTTTGCTATCACAAATTCTAGTGATTAATTTTTTTAATCTTTAATTAAGATCTATTTTTCCATGATTAGATGATCACAATATTATTGGTCTTAGTTTTATAACATGACAATTAATATATATTTTATTAACCAAACTTAATATACCAAGTATTAGGCCTGTATAAATGTAGCAGTTATAACCGCCCCATAATTACTAACTACATAGGGCGAGGCAATTAGCGATTTTAGGAGTATAGGTAAACAGTTAATAACCGCTAACCACATACCCATATATAATAATAATAATAATAATAATATAAAAAATGACATCATTAGAGATAAAATTTTTTTTTTCCTTTACGTTAGGTTGCAGAGATGACATGGGAGTTAGGGATAGCAATTTGATTTCATTTTTTCTTTTAAGTCTCGTGGAATGTCTTTTTTTAAAAAAAAATCCAAAACTATTTAAAAGAGGCCCAAAACACTAATACAAGACTAAGAACCTGTTTGGAATTGCGTTAAAGAATTTAAAAAGTACTTTTAGTATCTAAAAAATAGTGTCAAACAAAAAGCTGACATGTTTGGTAAAAAACTTTAAAAGTACTTATTTGAGTTTTTACTCTAAAAATTGTCAAAACGCATTTTTGAGAAAATCTTAAAAATAACGCTTTTGCTAAAAAGCTCTTTTTGACTTTAAAAGCTATATTTTTCAATGCAATTTCAAACAGGTCCTAAATGGCCCATACATAAAAAACGTTTATGTGATGTGGTATGTGCATCAAATAACTTATAATCAGCAATTATAAAATAATAGTTAACCACCTACGGCGGAGCAATTGCAGTTATGAAAATAAAATAACCACCTACAACGGTTGCGGTTGTAATTAGAGGCAATAACTGCTAACCATAACAGCTTGTCAAAACTCAACCAAGCATTCACCCGATCAGCCCAAGTTGAGAATATAGGATTGGATTTAGAGAGTCAGGCCCAAATTACAAGATGGGTTGTGAAAAGCCAACACGCCAATTACTTATAGAACGACTAGGAAGTGAGGCAGATAATAATTCCCCACTGCTTCATCTTAGATGTCCCATTATTCTCGACGAGGAACCAAGCAACGTCCTTAGCTTGCAGTGAGCATGCATTCTTGCATGACACATGATGACGGTTGCGGCCTAATCTGTGTCTCATAGCAAGGCATGCCCTTCTCCAAGTGTCGTATGGTGATAGGGCATGATACATGTCACATTATTATTGTTGCTGATGTGATACTTTGATAGATTCTGTCAAAATTTCAAACGAAAATTTGGGTTAGAAATGGATTTTTTTTTTTTGTTGCCACAAAGAGTTTTAAACCAGTAGAAGCTGATTGCAAATTGGTACAACCAAACGTAAAACTTTGTATTTTCTTAATTTAATTTAAAAATATTCGTGTTGATGTATGATCATACATTTCTTAGTTGACTTTCTTATTCTAATCGTTATTTCTATTCATAAAACCTATACATCCCTACTTGTATAATAGGATTGTACTTTATGAGTATCTTTAGCATTGCAATTTTGCAGGACAAAAGTACGATTTTTAATTCGAATTGTAAAAAAAATGTATTGTTTGAGAAAGAGTTTTTAAAAAATTTTATTTTAAAAATTATAAAAAAATATGCGTTTTCAAATCATAGATAATAAGATTCGTTTTTTAAAACGTATAATATAAAAAGTTTAACTATAATTTTAAATACCAAATGCTTGAAGGCATTTTTAAAAATCATACTTTTAAATCATACATTTTAAAAACGTTAATTTTAAATTGTAAGCTTCGAAAGAAACGCAAATGGACCATGTCAAATAATGTTGAGGGAGAAACCAATTTTAGTTGATAAATATGATATAATAAACAAAAAAGGCGTTTAGGCATATATATATATATATATATATATATATTTCTTGCAGTCCGATTAACGATTTTAAATTCATAATTTTCGGACCAGAAATGCAATTAATGGAAGAAAAAATTTCCTGAAAAAGTAATAGCACAAATATTTGTTTCCAAAATTTTAAGAGATAAATATTGACAACTGTGTAATAGCACCAAATTACAGTCAGCTCAGCTTTTATAACCATGCTATACTCGTTTCAGAAAAAAAAATACACTTTCTATCCTTTTCGGTGAAATAGACTTTTTTTTTTTTTTTTTTAAACCCGTTAGACTAATTCCCACTAATAGCGAAAGTAGACACAAATATTTATCTAGATTATACTAATTTCCACTAATAGCCAAAGTAGACACAGATATTAATCTCTAGATATTTTCAAAAAAAAATTAAAAAAAAAATACAAGCCATGATTGATAATGTCTTTGAAACACTTTTTTTTAAAGGGAAAAAAAACACACTTTTTTATTTTTTAATTTTAATGTCAGAAGACACTGCACGTCTGAATTTAGCAAAGGGTTAGGTTAAGGCTTTGTAAAACTAAAAAAAAAAAAGATCACATCAAAACATTCGAACTTTTTATATTTCATCAATAATTTTTTAACAAAATTTTACATTTTTTATATCACATCAAACACTTTTTATTACTAAACAAATAAAAAACTCACAAAAAATCAATTTTTTTTTTTTTCATTTTTCTATACAAAAAATTTACAACATTTTTTATACTTTATATCATATAAATCACTTATTATTCAAAACTCAAAAATTCTAAACCCTAACCCAACCTTTTGCCAAATGGACCCGGTAGTAAGGTTGTTAGATTTTGCTTAGGTGCTATAAAAAAAACTACAAGATTTCTCGTGTAACTTTTTAAACGGTTCATATTTAATTTCACTCTCTCTGTTTCTATGAAAAATTTGGAAATTTTAAATTGTTAAGAAAACTATGGGAGATTTCATGTATTTTTTTAAACTGCACTTAAGCTAAGTCTAGTTTGTTAAATGTTTTGGATGTATTTTTATTTTTGATTTGAAAAATTGTTCTTATGTGATATAAAGATAAAAATAGAGTATCCTTTTGTTAATATTTTTTAGAGGGTTTTTTTTTTGTTGTTTAAAAAGATGTTCTGATATAATATAAAGGTAAAAATAATTTAAATATTTTGTGTTTAAAATTATTTTTACAAAAGAAAGAAGAGAAAAATGTTATCAAACAAAGTTGATTATTAATGTTTTAAACTTAAGAATAGAAAACAAAAGACAGAAAAAAAGTCGTTAATAAACATGGACAAAACATTTTCTAGGAATCAGATGTATTTCACAAAACATTGCTGAAAAACTTTTTTTTTTTTTTTAATTTTAATTTTAAGTTTGTTTTATTAGTAAGAAGTAAGCTATGCATATGCACATGTTTTCTCAAAATAAGCATATGTATCTCATACAAAATATTCTTATAAAAATATTATCACATCAAAACAATCTTTCAAATTAAAAAAAAAAAAAGAAGAAGACTTTTCAAGAAAATGATCAAATATACCCCCCAAAAAATCTTAATCACACACCTACCACGAAATGAAAGAAATAATGAAATTAATGAATAAAAAAAAAGTAATGAGCACCTTCATTGATCCATCTTTATTTGATACAGTTCAGCTTTTGCCCCAAAAGCGAAAAAAAGTTCACAAGAAGTCTGTGAACGATCATTTTTCTTTTTCAGGTGTCATCTAATCATGGACCGACTAAAGCCAGGCCCTTCTTTGATAAATTAATATGACGCCAAAAAGTGGGGCACGAAGCCAATCGGGCGGGTCTGAACGGAACCGGGTGGGGATGGTTTGACCCAGTTACTAAACAGTAACTCTAGAGAAAGAGTGACGTGTGCATACCTCCAAGTACGGGTTCAGTAGATGCCGGGGACGCAATCGTCATTGTGATAGAAGACAAGGACAGCTGGTCCTTTCCTTCTACAAGGCTCTGCCACCATAACATATGTCATACGCATTATATATTACAAAAATACCCAAATTTATTTTTATTTAATTTCCTTTTTTAATATAAATATTAACCCTTGAAAATCCGTATAATTATGTTTGGCCGTGGATTTCTATGGTGGAAAACGCAAAGCTGGAAAGGAAAGGTCTTTCTCTTTCTCTCTCCCTCTTTCTGTCAATCTCTCTCTAGAGCTTCACCTTCTGGAGCAGGCAGAGAGAGTGAGGGGGGGGGGAGAAGAGAGGGAGTAGAGATAGGCTGAGGCGGCGCATTGTAGCGAAAAGGCTCTTATCCTGCGCCCTGGTTGCGGCTCAGGGAGGAGAGGATTATTTTTCTATTCTTCTTCTTCTCCTTCGCTTCGTTCCCACGGCATCCCTACTTTGATTGAGTGATAGAAAAAGAACAAAAGCCGAATCGAAGAACAAAAAACTTTCTGTGTTGATTTTTTTTATTTCCAACACTTCCCTTTCGGTACAACTCTGGCGGACCTCAAAGGAACCCTAGCGTTCCTCTCGTCGATTCTAGCAGATCGGTTCGATTTCAAGTCAAAGAAGAAGAAGCGGAGGGGGGTTTATATGATGATGATGCTCTGGATTATGAGGTTTTCCGGCTTCTTCTCCGCCGCAATGATCATGATCGTCCTCTCGCCTTCTCTCCAGTCATTTCCTCCCGCCGAGGCCATCCGATCGTCTCATCTCGACAGCTACCTCCGGTTACCGGTCCACGAGTCCAACTCCGATTCCCGTGGCCGCTTTTCGTTCCGAAAAGCCCCTACATTTCGCAATGCCGATGAATGCGGCTCCGTCGGCTCCGGAACCGAGGTCTGCGATCCGAATTTGGTGCACGTGGCGATCACGCTCGACTTGGAGTACCTCCGTGGCTCGATCGCCGCCGTCCATTCGATCCTGCAACACTCGCGCTGCCCGGAGAGCATCTTCTTCCACTTTCTGGTCTCGGAGACGAATCTTGAAACCCTTGTGAGATCCACTTTCCCTCAGCTGAAGTTCAAGGTGTACTACTTCGATCCGGAGATCGTGCGGGGACTAATCTCGACGTCGGTGAGGCAAGCGCTCGAGCAGCCGTTGAACTACGCGAGGAATTACTTGGCGGATCTGCTCGAGTCCTGCGTGCAGAGAGTGATATACCTGGACTCCGATCTCGTCGTGGTCGACGATATCTCCAAGCTCTGGACCACGAGCCTCGGCTCCAGAACGATCGGAGCGCCGGAGTACTGCCACGCCAACTTCACGAAGTACTTCACGGCGGGGTTCTGGTCGAACCGACGGTTCTCCGGCGCGTTTAGGGGCCGAAAGCCGTGCTACTTCAACACCGGCGTGATGGTGATAGATTTGGTGCGGTGGAGGAAGTTCAAATACACGACTCAGATCGAGCGGTGGATGGAGATCCAGAAGAGCGACCGGATCTACGAGCTCGGGTCTCTCCCGCCGTTCCTGCTGGTCTTCGCGGGACACGTGGCGCCCATCGAGCACCGGTGGAACCAGCACGGCTTAGGTGGTGATAACGTGAGGGGTAGCTGTCGTGACCTCCACCCCGGTCTGGTTAGCCTCCTGCATTGGTCCGGTAGCGGCAAGCCCTGGCTCAGGCTTGACTCCAAGCAGCACTGCCCACTGGACTTGCTATGGGCACCCTACGACTTGTACGGACACTCTCACTGAACAGAATTACCACTCAGCCGGTAAATTCCCCACCAGGATTGTTTTGTCACTTCTTTTGTTCCCTTCTGATTTTCCAATTTTTTTTTTCTTCTTCTTCTTCATTATTTTGTGTTTTCTTCTTTTGACCATGACCTCTACGAAATTTTTCTTCCTCTTATTGATTTTTTTTTTTTTTTTTAAATATTTTTAGTGTTGTTACTATTATTAACTCATTTCTCAGGAAATTTGTACTCTATTCTATGATTCCTGCATCTGAAAATAAAACCAAAAGAAAGGGATATTCAATTTATTATTGTATCATGTATAGACTCAGTTTAGTTGTCTTGTAGCATCGTGGTCATTGTTAATCATAGGGCCAAACAGAGCATTCTGTGTTAAAGAACTTTGATGAAAAGCTATCCTGCAATGGAGGCTGATATTCCACGTGGTAGTGGAGACAACTTAAATGACCAAATTGCACTTTTAATATCCATAAACATACAAAAAAAAAAAATTAATCAAGCATCCTGGCTGGTCTGGTGTCTCTGTCATGTTCTTTGGCGTTTCCTCTCTTTCTAGGAATTTAAAAGTTACCATTCACTGTCTTCATTTTCCTATTTTGTTTAGCGTGGAAGATACGGTTAACTGATCAAAACAGGAAGAGAAACATTTGTGAAAATGTTGGAGTGTGATGGGCAAAAGGTATTATGTTTAATTGCCCTTGAAGTTGTCCATTTCCATGTTGTGGGTGTCTCTAGAATGCGCCCGTGGGTGGCGGCTGGAGAGCCAAATTAGGCAAACAGGGGGCATTGGAAGAATCTATTAGTGTAGACCAAGCCCACGAGCTGCATGAGGGAAACATGTGCGCTTCGGTGGCTTTGGCGGAAGACTTGTGATCTACCCTCTCGCTGTGCCCCCTTTGCTCACTCTGCTGGCAATCCCTTATTCGAATTGGATTTGTATAAAAGATCTTTAATAAATTATCCACCAAAAAGAGATTAACTAATAATTGTGAATCGAGTTTTATTCGTGGCATCGGGTAGGGACCCAGATGTCATTGTTGCGTAGGATGTGTCCAAAGTAGGGGTGTACGGGGGACTGATTCCTTTGGCCCTGGCATCACACGTGGCTCGTGGCTCGTGGCTCGTGGCCTGGCGTCTCGTAGAATCAGGGGCTTACATGTGGTCAGGTCAGTCTTCTCTATGATAAGATTGTTCTGTATTCATCTTCTGGCTTACTACCAAGTATAGAGTTCCAACAAAAAAAAAAAAAAATAGTGTTTTAACTCCGATGGCTGCACAGCTTACCGGCAGGGATGCTCTAGATTAATTAATTTTATAAAAATGATTAGGACTTTGCAACAGTCGCTGGGGCCAGGGCCTACACAATATGGGTGGTGAAAATCATAAAAGCTGATCAGTCTGACATCGACAGCTTTGCTGTCACAAATTATTATAATCATGTGCTAATGCAATTTTTTGTTTTGTTTTTAATCATTTGGTGTGGCTATAGATTGTTCTAGAAGAGAGGTGGGGCAATTGGCAGTGGGAGCGGGAGAGGCCGACCGACAGAGGACCAGCTTGATAGTCGAAAACCGGTATGTAAAAATGGAAGCATGAGGGGTTAATATGCACACGAGAGAAAAGACAGCGATAGAGTGAGTAGATTCTTTTCCCCACCTCCTCAAATATGTTGTGTAATTTTTTGGGTAGGAAAGAGAGAGAGAGAGAGAGTAGGTTATTCATGTGGATGGAATTGGCCGGTGCTTACTTGATACCGTGATAATCCAGATTCTTTTTTTGTAACAAACTCTTTCTGCGTGGTAACAACTACTTCTATAAGGTGAATAAAAATGACTGCGGTAAAACGGTAAAATGTCAAAAATATCATCCAAAGGTACTGAGGAGGTACAGCGTCCGTATTAGCGAGCAGTTGGTCCACATGTAGCATGCCGTGTCTTCATACATACTGTTCATCAATTATTCTACTTATTATTCCATTTATTACCTAAATAACATAAATATGAATACTACAACCTGTCCTTCAATATAAACAAAAAGTTTTGGACCGCAAGGAATGTTCTCGGTGTCGGTGTCTCAAGCTGCCTATGAAAGGGTGGATCATATGGGCTGTTTGTCATTTGTTTTTTTCTTTTTTCTTTTCAATTCGCTAAAGAGTAAAAGGGTATCTTTTTTCTCCCATATATTTTGTTAATGTTTGTGTTTTGAACAGAAAACAAAAGATAAAACAAAATTTTTTATCTGAAATAATCGTAGCTGTAATTAACGTGACTAAAGAGTCAAGAGACAACAGAAGAAGACACCAAAACCTTGGTGGGCTCTGGCGCAACTTGTGGTATCCATTCCCGTTTGAGCTTCTGGGGTCTAAAACATGTACAAGTCGTTGTAGCATGTGAGGAAAGGAACAAAAGAGGGAAAAGGGGCAAGCACATATGTAATGGGTGAAAAGGAGGAGGCCATGGGGACCTTTACAGCTAGAAACAGCCGGCGACTTGATCTGAGGTTGAGGGACCATTAACAACAATCTATTGGTCCACATCCCACAAAATTGTTCTCTAAATTACATGTAATCTTTGAACATATTAGAGTCTCCCACATCTTCAATGTTGCTTGCCCTACCTTAAAAGTCCAGGGGCGTAGGACGTATGCCTTTTTGTAACTAAAAGCCCACATGGCTTGAACCATAAATGCCCGAAAGTACCTAACAAAAAAATAATTTGTGCCATGGACGTGGACCCGGGCAACATCATTGATTTAGAATACTAATGACAGCTAAGCATACCCAAATCCGATTAACTTTTAGGTCCCGTTTGATTTGCGAAATAGACTTTTAAAATAGAATGACTGTTTTTATGAAATAACAATTATTTTATTTGATAATGACTTATTCCTAGAAATAGTTATTCCATGAGAATAATTATTTTCTTACTTCCTTGAAGAATTGACAACATTTTTTTTTTTTAAAAATCATTAATTTTATATTTTCTTTGTAACTTTAAAAAAATAAAAAAGAGCAAAAACGTTGAGTTTCGGTGGGTGGTCGACTACCCATTAGGGTGCAGCCACCCATTGTAGTATTTTTTTTAAAAAAATAATTGGAGTTTTAAAAAATTAGAAATAAAGCAGAATTTTTTAGTAATTTTAGTTTGATTTTCATTAGAACATTTATGTTGTCATCAAACCAAAAAATATGAATAATTATTCTATTCCACTCTTCTTCATTCTCAATAATAACTATTCTTTTTTTTTTTAAAAAAAAATACTTATTTTACATACCAAACAAGAACTTAGTATATAAAAGTTCTTATAATGAACCTTATAATTAGTTTTGGTGGTAGGTGGAGAAAACTCTAAAACAAAGGACAAAGGGTCTTAAATCCTATTTTGAAGGGCATAAAAGCAGCATTTGGCTGCGGTAGACTATTCATTCTTCAACTGTAAAAGCTCTTGACTATGTATCGATTCCATAAGGTTAGCTGGCCAAGATACAAAGGCAGGATGCTAGGTGCACCTTTAATAGCCTTTAAGTTCTTCTTAGTGCTAGCCCAAGTTATCTGACAAAACTTATCAAAGTGAGGCATTGGAGTTGTGTGAGGATTTCTTGGAATTAGGCTGCTTGAATTTCTGTAAAATTTGGGTAACTTAAGAGAGGGAGTTGTGAGAGTCACCTGCCCTCAACAGCCTAAAGTATCAGGCTCACCTATTCGTAACAAGTGAGTCTCACAATCTGCATCTCAAAAATTCGAACAACTTAATTTCAGAAATTCTAATATATTAGAGTCAAGTAATGTTAGAAGGAAAATTCATGTTTTTCTTGTGTTCTTTTAAAATTGATGTGCCTTTTAAAATTACAATTAGATTTGTAATAAATTACTATTAAATTTTAATCCAATAATAATTTTTAAAGTTAAATTAATTTTAAAAGTAAACAAGAAAGAATGAATCTTCCTTCTAGTATTATTCGAAAAAGGCCCGCAACTGCTCCAACAGGTAAAGCTAGTTTCCGTCAAACGCCATTCAATTGAAAATCAAAGCTTAGCCAAGTGAGGCCAGAAATAAATATAAGAGGGATATTGGGATATGATAGAAACGTTTCGAATTAGAAAGCAAAGAAGTAGACCTCAAAGCTTGTGGGCCATTGCAGCTGGTATAGCTAAGTGGGACAAACAACACATGCATCTCCTTGCTAAGAGATCCCACTCCGATACAACAGTGTAGCTCCATCATGATCGCGATCAAGGGGACCATCTGAAAAAATCTGCGTTATAATATAAGCATGTAACTCTGACTTTGGAGAGAAAGTTCACATCATATGAAAAAGGAAAACGAACTACATTTATTAAACGCGCAAACTAGGGATGGCTAAGTTCTTGAGCTTGATTGTCCGTCAAACCATTTTATGGTTTAAATTAAATTTTACAAATTTAATGGTGTATATATTGCTATATGATAAATATGTATGATATCATGTACATTGTTAAATGTAATAAAATAAAATTTGGACCAAAAAATGATTTATTTGCATTTTACAGGAATTGTTTGATCTTTAAACCTTACGTAAATCTTCTATAATTTGTTGCACGTGAGGGGTTATTACTTGGTTTTGTCAAATTAATAACTTGATTATTTTTAGATAATAGTAGATAGAAACAATACTCGTAAGGAGTCTTATTGAAACCGAGAGATATAAACCTGTTTGCCATTCACACCAGAATAAATAAAGTTTTTCGAAGAAAAATAAACTGCTAGTGTAGTAAGATTTCTTAAGGATAAGAGATATAAGGCGAAAGAGAGAGCTACTAGAGGATCTTTCATGTATAATCCTCCATAATCTTGAATGTTATCAATTCTTGTAAGTAGACCAAATGACACAATGCAAGCAAAACAAAAAAAAAAACACCGCGATACTAGCTTCTCCATCCTAGAATTGGTTGGGTTTTTAGATTTGTTTTTTTTTTCAAAACTAGACCTATCTTCCTCTATCAGTACTGCCCTCCACCATGCGTTGGGGCATAGATCTCACTTGCAGGTGCGTAGATCTTACATCCACCCCTCAGCCAATGCTGCTGTTTTATAGGTTTTTTGTTGTTTTCCTATATTTTTTCTTTGTTTTTTCTTCTATTGTTGTTGTCGTTTGTGTTGGGTTTATGTCTCTTTGTACTTTTATGGTTTGATCTAGCATTTGAGACTTTTTCTTTGGACACCGTGCTGGTGCCTCCCATCGTTAGCTTTGTTCCAACTTTTGTCAATGCCGTCCATGTTGCTATGGGGGTTCGGGATAGGTTGAGAGGCCTTTCGAGGTTTGTGCCCCTTCTCGTGCCTCTTGATCATGTCATTTCCAGTTCAATGCTCACCGCCTTAATTGGCAGCCATATCATAGGGCCTTGTCATTTATTTGACACATTTATTTTTGTTTAGCCGCACTGATCTGATTGTATTGGATCTTACTGTGTGGTTCACCAGCCCGTTGCCTGTGTTTTGTTTTCTTGAAATTGTCCATTTTCGCTTTTCCAATATTGCTTATAAAAAAAGAGAATACAATGCAAGCAAACTACATTTTCAGGAGGACTTACTGTGGCTCCTAATAATTATGTGGGACATTAACGACTACCGACATATGCAATGTCCAATATATGCCAAATTAAGCGAAGCAAGATGTAGGATAGAATTGTCAGCATGGAGCGCCTTATGAAATGTGCCATGAATGGACAAATTTGGCATCTACTTGAAAAGATGTGACACTTTTGGAATTGCCATGGACCAACAATGCTCTTGTCACGAGGCAGAAGAATCTTATCACCTTATAGAGTGTCATTTTTATGCCATTTGGATTCACCCAAAAATAACTCTCCAAAGAAAACAGAGGACAGGACAATGCTCGGGCAAAACTTTGATGGGCAAGTACACAAAACACCATTGATAATTGGGAACAAATGTGGGGAATTCAGCATAAGAAGATTTTCATATGATTTTACCATTGGAAAAGAAGTACAGTTAGAATGTTAGGCTGAAGAGGAACCTTCTTTTTGAGTTGTTGTGTTGCCTGCTCTTGATGCAGTACGCACAAATGAGATAAAAGATTCAGGAAAACATTGTAAATATGCTCAATTTAATTATTTATAAGAAGCTTGAGATTGGCCAGCTCTGTTAATTGTCTGTCTTAATCAGTCTCAGAACATAAATGAGATAAAAGAATGCTCCAGATTTGAAACATGTTAACTTTTGCTGGAAGGTAATGGAACAAATATAATTGCACTTTGTTGAAATAGCAGATTTCAATTGCCAAAAACTCATTTGCACAATGGCTGGAGGAGTTTTCGTTAAGGGGGGACAACAACAGAAACTCCTTGAAATATGAAATGGGCAACATTCAAAACTACAAAGGAGTATCGAAAAAAAAAATCAGAGTGCAATACAAGCCAATAACATTCAATGTGAAAACAACAAACAAAACTAGTAACTACAACATGAAGCTGAGGAACTTCATTTCTGTTGGCTGTACCTAGATTTACAGCTGCCAAGGGACATTCAAGGGAACTGGAACTTCATGTAATCCTGTGTGGCAGAAGGAGGGCTAATATACACCCAAAGCAAAGAAATAATAATGGAGAGCAATCCAGACCAGACAAAGACAATGGTCGGAACCTTTCCCCTCCTTCCCATCAACCCCTTCGCAAATGGATAGAGATGGCACAACACCCAGAAGCTGAAGAACACCCCTCCAACAAGCTTGCTCCACTGAGGGAACGGGCTGTACATTGTCCTGGCTGCTCCAACAGCAATTGCAATCATGTTCACCATGATGATTGTGATTGGAGGGATCATTAAGAAGCTCCACTTAACCTCATATAGATCTGCAAATTCGTCATCTCCTTCTTCAGGAGTGTTGGCCTTTGAGGTCAATGTGAATGAGATGTCGACTCCTGCTATAACCTTTAACAATCCTTGTAGCACAGCAGCAGGATGGGCACTTGTTCCACCGATCAACCAAAACTGTTCGTTTCGCCACCAATCATGGAGAGTGATACCTGACCATTTGATTTCAAGAATTGCAAGCATGCACAAGGTGAGGGTGATGGCCAACAAGAACACTAGAAAGGTCACACTGAGGGATTGGACTATGAACTGCCCAGAAAATAGAGAAACTGCAGGCAAAAAGCAATAGACTATGAGAAACAAGGATGTGAAAGGGTACATTCCCACATTGAAATATGCAACCCTCTGCAGGAATTTCATTCGTCGACTTGCAAATAATGCATTGTTTCTTGAGAAGAAAATCTCAACAGACCCTGTTGCCCATCGAAGCACTTGGTGTAGCCTGTCTGTCAGATTAATAGGAGCTGTCCCTCTGAATGCATCCCTTTTGGTTACACAGTACACTGATCTCCACCCTCTATTGTGCATTCTATAACCAGTTACCACATCTTCTGTTACAGAACCATATATCCATCCCACCCTTTTTCCCCACTCAGTTTTGTCCTCATAGAAGCAAGAAATAACACTTATCGCCTCTGCCACAGTTGCAGCATCTAAAGGTTCACGAGGCACTGCAAGAGAACCGGCTGGCCTGCCTTGCTTACCTTTTCCTTGTAAATCTTGAAGCAACCTTCCCTGGTATTCTGCTACTGGGATAGATGCAGCCAGAGAATTCGAGTTACCGAACCTCTTCGGAACAAGCAAGGACTCAATATCTGCATCATCATCATCATTGTAATCCTCATTGATGGGCAAAGCTATCTCATCTTCTTCCTTCTTTGCCGCCTTGGACTTCCTTAAAAACAACTTAATTTTCCTTCTACCAAACCACCCGTGGTGTTCTGTGGCTCTAGGAGGACTAAACCCATAAAGTGCAGTTCTTCTGAAAATGCAGCCTGTCCCAACATACATTGGACCCTGTAGCCCATCCAGAGCTCTCATGCTTACATCAAAGAACACTGTATTGTGATTTGCATACCTGTCATTTGGATCAATACCCTCAAACCTTTGTGGGAATTGAACATAACAGATCCTATCACCTCCCCTATCAAGCATAAAGCACATTCCTTCCCTGAGAGCGAAGGAGTTGTAAATGTAGTGATCGCAGTCAAGATTTAGAATGAATGGGCCATTTGACATGATTGCACTGGTTCGCACAAGTGCATTCATGGCTCCAGCTTTCTTGTTGTGATCATAACCTGGCCTCTTCTCACGGGACACGTAAACCAGCATCGGCAATCTTATATCAACTTCAGTTGTGTCAATCAAATTCTCCCCATCTGCTTCTGCACCATAAACCGGTTCTGCACTTGGTGGAGCTAGCATTGCCTGCAGAGAAACACAGAAAGAAAGTTTAGTGCTTGAAAATCATGAGCAATTCAAAAACCAAGTATTCTATAAATCTTATGTGAAGAATTACCTGAATAACACCAGCATGATCCCCTCTTGAGTGTTCTGTCTCTGCTGAAGCCCATGCTCCAGGCCAATGAGAACCATCTGACATCCAAATAGCCTTAGGAACATTAACTGGTTGAGAAAGATTGCCCCCCATTTCCATCTGTTTCTTCTTTGCTCGGAGCTCTTCATGCGCATTGTAAGCATCAGATCTTCGTCTTATAGACTCCGGCAAGGAATTTATTCTCACCTTGAATTCATCATACTCTCTCTTCACCCGCCTCCTCTCCCTCACGAAATCAAGTCGTACTTTGTTCTTAAGAAAATCGCGCTTCTGCCCAAAATACGCCTCAGGATTTCTCGGTTGTATCCCATGTTTTCGACAAAAAGGAACCCAAATTCTCGCAAAGCTGGCAGTCTCTGCAAGTGCTTCAAATGTCAACAGAGACCCACCGTCATCCGACAAGTAACACGCGAGCTTTTCCACTGGATAATCAACGGCAAGGATGGAAAGAATGGTATTTGCCGTGACAAGAGGGGGCTCTTTTTCTGGGTCCGCTGTAGAAACAAATATATCAATCCCCGGAAGGTCAGACCGCCCTTTGGGGTTGCGAAGGTTCGGGGATTCGAATCGTTCTTTAAGAACAGAGAGGTCAGTGACTCTGTTTACAGGGCAGAGCTTAGGGAGCTGATCCAGAAGCCATGAAAACGCAAACCAGAGCTCGCAGACGGTAGACATTCCCCACAGCCACATTGCGTCGCGATTAGGGTGTCGAATCCTCCATGTAAGAAAGAATCCGAGGGCGACAAGACGTAGCAGAATAAGTAATCTGCAGAGAAACAAGTACCAATTTTGATATTCAGATTTCCATCACAAACAGAGCGAAACAAATAAGTTAGCAAAAGCATAAATAACCAAACCAACAATTCAAATAGCATTTTTTTGATATGCAAAAAAAATGTATTAACAGAGTCCTAAAGCAGTCCAATTCGAGATATATCACGCCACAATCCCCATAAGAAACAATCTATGAAATCAAGAACCGTTAAACTTATAGGAATTGAATTGGTCACTAGGAAAAAATTGAAACGTGCAGATTTCACCAAAGTAAAAATTTACATTGCAAAAAATTAGACTTGAGTTGAACTTACCTATATGGACTGAGAATTGCAGCAGAAATCCCAACTTTCCTTGTCAAAGGCCTCCTGCTTCTCTCTCCAAAATCCGGAGGGTGTTCAAACCCATTAGCCCCAGATCCAAACCCATACCCATCTTTAGGCCAAACCGCGTTCCCATACCCGTACGTCCCCTTTGTCTCGAACAGCCACCGGGTATGATCGAAATCCGGCGGATGGTTTTGTTGTGCCTTAAACGATTTCACAAGGGAAAGGCGCTTGTCGAGCTTGAACTCGGCCATGGAAGGTAATGGCAAGGCCTGGTCCTCTGCTTCAGATCCGGGCTCATCGTCTTCATCTTCTTCTTCTTCTTCGTCATCACTAGCATCCTTATAAGTCTCTTTGCACCCAGGACACCTCCCTCCTCCACTTCCCACACAATCCAAGTAACAATCCCGGCAAATCTTGAACCCGCATTCACACAAACCTCGCCTCGATTTCTTTCCGTGAATCGCCTTCTCATCACAACCCTTCATCCCACAAATTAGTCCTGATTTCACCACCGGCTCAGCCCCGTCCATCGAGCACTCAATCACGTGCCCGCGGGTCACCGAATTGTACCCACCAGTAAAAATGGTACCCGAAATGAAGCTTCTCTCGGGCTTTTCCGCACTCTTTCCATCTCCGGCGAGACTAGTCTGAGAGGCTGACATGGGCTGGTGATCAGGGGTGGGAGGTATATGCACTGTGTAACTCACATACTCCGAGCTCACCTCCTCTGTGGTGGTCTCGTCCTTTGACATCGAACTGTACTTTCCTCCGCTCGAAGCCCGTCGGTTTGCTCGGCTACTGAGCGGCGAATTGGGGTTGTTTGAGACCGAAGCACGCGGTACCGGACTGGTTAACCCCATGCTTCTGATCCCTCCCATTTTTCCTCCCGATGACACCGTAATGGTCACCGGAGAGGAAGACGGCGACGAAGCCGATTTCACCATTTTATTGTCAAGTTTTCCCTTTCACTTTCCGGGAATGAAAGAGAAAATGCACTTGGGATGATATGAAAGAAAGGACGCAGATGGACAAAAAGGAAAGAGAGAAAGAGAAAATCTCAAATACCCATAACGCAGAAAACCGAAAATTTTCGATTTTGAAGTGAAAGGTGGTGAACAGCAGAGGTAGCTGAGAGACTTGAGGATGAGAGAGTACAAGTAAGAAGAAGAAGAAGAAGAAGAAGCGCTTTTGGGCAACGGTCGAATTTGAATTCTGATTGAGAAAGGGATTCTTGGGGTTTGTGAGAGAGGATTAAATTTGTAACGGTCGAACGATCTGGACCGTGGATTAGGAGAGATCCTGTGGTTGCTTTTTAACTGAAACGGCCAGTCCATGTCGGAAGAAAAATAAGTCAAAAAAGCCAAGGGCTTACCAACTTCAACGGTCGAATAAACTAAAAGTTTCAAAGGGGGCCAAAGGGCAAATGGTTGAGATGCTTTCATATTATTTATTGTTTTGTAGGGTCGCTGATGTCAACTTTTGGTCCCCATTTATTTAATGAATCATTTGGATCTGGGATTAAGCAAATAAAGTTCATATTTTTAATACCTTCCTCCCTAAAGTGTATCCTTTTTTGTTTTAAAATTCAAATTTTTATGATGTATGGCTTGTTTTAGTCAATAAATTTTCGAATTTTCTTTTTTTTTTTTTTTGGTGAGAGTTTATTCGAGAATCTACAAATGGATCTTGAATATTATTGAAATAATTTTAGTGTGAGTACTTTCTTTTTCTTCTGCTTCTTTTCTTTTTTTCTATCTTTTTTGAAAAATGTTTTGGTACTTAGTACTGCAATTTTTATTAGGACATCTTACAAATTTAGGTTACAGTCAATAAAAGTGTCAAGTGGCATAATATGGGTAAAAAAAATTAAGCAATAAAATATGATAGCTAAATTTAATGAGAAATGCTACACAAATTTTTACTCCCACATTCTCTTATGTGGCATTAAAAATTTTCATTAGACAAACTTTTATTCCCACACTCATTGACCTAGTGTACAGAGAGTGTGCAATTAGAAGTGTAAGAGTGAGAATGTATACAGCATTTTCTCAAATTTAATTATTTAGTAACTGATGTAATGAGTGTCACATAAACTACCACATTAATTTATAAAAAGTTTATTAAATTTTGATCTAATGATAATTTTAAAAGTCATGTCAAATAATAAAAGTGAAAATGTGTGTCATTACTCATTTTGGAATGCTAATGCTCCTCCATCTTTTCCTCCCCATAAGCAACTTGAGATGATTATTGAGTTGGTTTGATAAAATCTTTGATAAGGCTGAAGTTTTTGTTAAAAAAAAAAGCTTTGAGATCACATGTACTGCAATTAAGGGTAAGACATATTCCCAACTTGAAGATAGAGAAAGAGGTGCTGAGTGTTGAAAAAACAGGATAAATCATACACATTAAGAAAAGCCTCATGGTTTCGGAATAGGATATTCTCAATTTAAAGTGAAATGAAATAGATTTATTATACGTTTAAAATTTTGTTTTATTACATCTAATAGAATAAAAACATAAAATTCAAAAAAGCATAAGAGTTCTAGAATATTGTCCTTAATAATAAGGATGACAAGTTCAACAATAATAAGCACCTTGAATTAGCACAATTATAGAACATCAATAACAATCGCTTCTAAATTTACATAACTATTATATGATTAAAACCGGCCATCCATTAACTTGATTTTGACTGAATTATTAGCAGGTGAGAAATATAAGTTTTTTTTTAATTTATATATGAGAGAGAATCACATTGTCTTTTAATAGAACATTTTTTTTTTTTTTTAGAAAAAGTATTTCTCGCATGTTCAAAAAATCCTTGACAATTTTGTAGACTAAATTAGAGAAAATTTCTTCCAAAATTATGGTAATATGTCGTTATTAGGAAATACAATTTTTTTTTTTTTAGAAAACTTCAAAAAATCGCTTTAAACTTTCACGCGTTTTGAAATGATTTCCCCAAAGGTTAAAATATCTCAATTTAAGCTTTTAAATTCCCCCTAAACTTTAACGTGTTTTGAAATGATTTCTCCAAAGATTAAAATTTCTCAATTTAAGCTATAAATTCTAATTTTTTCAAATTTCTTACTTCTTAGGATTTTTTGTTAAATCATAACGGATATGTGCCAGAATTCTCAAAATTTTCCTCATTTTTTTTTAAAAAAAAAATTGTAAGAATTTAAACGTTGATTAGGATTTTATAGAATTTGTAAAAATACTCATGCTTAAATTTTTGAATTATATTCAATATATATATATATATATATATATATTGAAAAAGGGATATTTAAGAATTTTGACAAAATTTAATGAAAAATTTTAACAGAATAAAATTAAAAAAAATTAAAAAATTGATATACTAAATTGAGATTTTCATTTTAAAATGAGTGGAAGTTCTGGGCTCTTGATTGCAAGCTCTAGAGCTGAATGTTCATGCGGCTTGTGAAAATTCACAATTTTGTAAGCTCTTCAACTTTGATTCCACAGGTCACATGTATGGGAAGTGTTGTTTCTATCATCTTGGCTTCTCTTCCTCACTCAGTGCCATATACAACCCAACCAAACGCTTTTTCTCCACAAACATCTCCATAACTGCCTATAAACTTAGCGACTGTGCCTCTAGAGAAAAGTTCACCAACCTCTGCTCCAAAGGCCACCTAAAAGAAGCGTTTGAGTGGTACAAGACTGAGATATTTTCAGACCCACCTCTCTTCTCTAATCTCATCCAAGCATGTATACCCCAAAAGGCTGTTTCACTAGGAAGACAGCTCCATTCTATGATAATCACATCTGGGTGTTCCTCAGACAAGTTTGTTTCCAATCACCTCCTTAACATGTACTCCAAAATTGGAGATTTACAAACGGCTGTGAAACTGTTCGATAATATGTCTAAAAGAAACATAATGTCTTGTAACATTTTGATCAATGGGTATGTGCAAGCTGGTGATTTGGAGAGTGCCCAGAAGGTGTTTGATGAAATGGCTGAGAGAAATGTCGCGACATGGAATGCGATGGTCATGGGGCTGACCCAATTCGAGTTTAATGAACAGGGTTTGAGGTTTTTTTCAGAAATGCATGAGTTGGGGTTTTTGCCTGATGAGTTCACTCTGGGAAGTGTGCTCCGGGGGTGTGCAGGGTTGAGAGCTTGTCATTCAGGGCGGCAGATTCATGCTTATGTGGTGAAATGTGGGTTTGAGCTCAATTTGGTTGTTGGGAGTTCTTTGGCTCATATGTATATGAAGTCTGGAAGCTTGGAAGAAGGAGAGAAAGTGATTAAGTTGATGCCAACTCGCAATGTGGTTGCTTGGAATACGCTTATTGCAGGAAAAGCTCAAAATGGGCATTCTGAGGAAGTGCTAGATCAGTATAATATGATGAAAATGGCACGTTTTAGACCTGATAAGATTACATTTGTGAGTGTTATTAGTGCATGTTCGGAATTGGCAACACTTGGACAGGGTCAACAGATTCATGCTGAAGCAATCAAAGCCGGGGCTTGTTCGGTAGTTGCTGTGATTTCCTCATTAATTAGCATGTATTCAAGATGTGGGAGTTTGGAAGACTCTGTGAAAGCTTTCTTGGAATGCGAACAGATGGATGTTGTTTCGTGGACTGCTATGATTGTTGCTTATGGGTTTCACGGGCAAGGAGAGGAAGCCATCAGACTGTTTGAACGTATGGAGCTAGAAGAGTTGGAGGTGAATGATGTTACTTTCTTGAACTTGCTATATGCTTGTAGTCATTCTGGTCTGAAAGATAAAGGGATTGAATTCTTTGACGTGATGGTTAAAAAATATGGACTGAAACCTAGACTAGAACACTATACATGTGTGGTTGATCTGCTTGGTCGGTCCGGCTGTTTGGAGGAAGCAGAGGCTATGATAAGATCAATGCCCATAAAACCAGACGCTATCATATGGAAGACTTTGCTATCTGCCTGCAAAATCCACAAGAATGCAGACATGGCAAAAAGGATCGCAGAGGAAGTTATTAGGCTTTATCCTCTGGAGTCAGCTCCTTACGTGCTACTTTCAAACATTCATGCTGCTGCTAAAAGGTGGCAGGATGTTTCTGAGGTGAGAAAAGCCATGAGAGATAGGAAAGTGAAGAAGGAACCAGGTATAAGCTGGCTGGAAGTGAAGAATGAAGTTCACCAGTTCTACACGGGTGATAAATCCCATCCACAATCGGTGGAGATTGGTTTGTATCTGAAAGAGCTAATATCTGAGATGAAGTTGCGTGGTTATGTGCCTGATACAGGAGCTGTCTTGCATGACATGGATAATGAGGAAAAAGAATACAACTTGGCAAACCATAGTGAAAAGTTGGCGATTGCTTTTGGTTTATTGAACACTCCTGCAGGTGTGCCAATAAGGGTGATGAAGAACTTGCGTGTTTGCAGTGATTGCCATGTTGCCATAAAGTACATATCGGATATCACAAACCGAGATATTATTGTACGTGATGCTAGTAGATTTCACCATTTTAAAAATGGGAAATGTTCTTGTGGAGATTACTGGTAAGAGGAGATATCGTTGCCTTACTGCGCGCTGATAGGATTTCTTCTTCTTTTAATTTTTTGAGGGTAATTATTTTGAGGGATTGAATTATAACGTTGTTCTTATAGATTTTTGTAACGGGAATCACTCTATTCATCAGTGGAAGATATCAATTGTTTTATGTTGTGACAGTTTTATATGAATTAATAAGGCACATTGGATAAAATATGAAAACAAGTTTCAAATCATACTGATAAAATATATATTAATTACACATCACTAGTATTTTATGCATTGTCAATAATCAGATACGTACAACACCAGAAGCATCACAAAATAAGAGCTTCTGCATTTTGCTTATTACTGCGCTTCATCAACATTAAAATAACAAAAATTCGTATTGAAAGAGCAACATTAAAAAAAATATATAGTTGCCCAGGGAAAAAAAAAAAAAAAAAAGCTCAAAAGAAAGTGAAATTAACAAAATATCGTTTGGGAGTACAAAAGCATCTCCTACATGCATGGAAGCATTATCCTTGGGAAGGAGTGCAAATCTCATTCCAGAGGGAAGTATAATCTTCGGAATTATCCCGAAAAAGAGTATATTCATTTAAGAGTAATCCACAATCTGCAGAAGATCTCCGAAGAGGATTATTCTTGAAGAAGAAACTAAAATCTCCAGAACTAGTATCGGGAAGAGGAGTATCATGCATATGAAGCCCCGGCAATTCAAATTTTGGGTCGATTTTCACATTTTCATCCAAGACTTGACGACCTTCAATTTCATTGGCATTTGAATTTGTGGACAAGCGGTAATTAACAGAAGGCTGGCCGCCCGATCCCTTGATCTCGTTCCATATCTGCTCGCACGTTGGTGTTTGATCATCACCCATCTGGGTTGTCAAACACTTGTTCTGGTAGCCTTCAACAGCCACTGCTAAATTCTGAAAGCTCCTTACTGATCGAGCTCGTTGTAATTGTGTTAACAAATCTAGCTGATTTGGATATGTGTTCTTCGGGACTTCTTGAGGAGGAAGCCTAAGTGGTGCCAAATGCTCAGTTCTTTGCCGTACTGCATCATCTTTTAGTTTTTGAAGATATAAACGGTATTTCTGTAACATGCATATAGGGAGGTGAAACTGTGAGTGTCCTTCGATTCGCAAAAGGAATCTAACCCAGTTAAACAAAAAACTAGATATTACCTGAAGATGGCTGGCAACCTTTTCTCTAGTAAGGTTTGGGACGCCCATAGCTTGCATGCGTTCCAGAATTTTCTTGGGAACAGCCCCTTCATCAAGAGAAGACCATGTAATATATAATTATTTATAGACAATATATATGGATTAAATATATATAGGGAATGATGATTCACCATAACACATAGCAAGAATATTTAATTGAAATGAAAGGTGAATTATAGAAATAATGTTTGAACTTAAAACCTTTACTTTGACACCATATTAAATCATTATTTATTTTAAAAGCTTATTATGATAAGAAATAATAAATTTAAACTTTTAATTAATATTCAAAAACTAGTGCTCAAAAGATCATGAGTACTTACAAGTTACAACAACACAAAACAACAATAATAGGCAATTGATAATCCATTTTAAGAAACTTTTAACATCAACATTTCTATTTTCAGCTTCCATGATATATAGGAGAAAACCACTCTATATATATATATAAACATGTTCCACAAAACTTTTTGTTCTTAATTCCTAGAAAACTATCATGCATCAATTGTTCTATATAAGAAAGTAACCAAGAAGCTAATAAAATTATTATCATCAACATCGATCACTGTATATATATATATATATATATGAAGATCAACTATGATATTTAGTGAAGCTTATAATGGTTAGGAAAGGATTCATACGTACTTTTAAGGCCAAGTTCATTCACAGTCGCCACAAACTTTTCATGAAGATCTGAGGTCCAAATCATCCGTGATTTTTTTGCTCCTAGTACCACATGATGATCATCACCAGAGGCCTTGCAATATTCATCTTCACCGTCTGTTTCCCTTTTTAATCTTTTAATACCATCATTTAGGGGGAATATATTGTGTTGATTATCTCTATATGGCAACCTCAAATGCACTTCACCGTACTGTCCCACATTCCATAGCTGCTGCTGCACTTGATCCAACTTAATTCTTCTCTTGGAAAACACATATTTCCACACCATTTTTAGAGCTTCCATTGGGATAGGTTTTACCAGATAATCGCAAGCGCCATTGATAATACCCTTCTGGATAGTGCTATAGTCATCATCCGATGATATCACTAATTAAGTAACATTTAAAAAAAAAAAATTGGATTAATGTTAGATCAATATTGAAACATGCTGTCAATGAAATTGCAAAAGAAATATATATGTCATGAGGGAAACAAAGTTACCTATCACGGGCAAATCGGCCATCTCTAATCCGACGATTTGAAGAAGCTTAAATCCATCCATACCAGGCATATGTAGATCACATATAAGAATATCAAATCTGCTTCTGTAGGTACGAAGCATAAATAAAGCATCCTCCGCCCTCAAGCATTTGGTAACTGAAAATATTTTTACACAGAAGTGTAACATATGAATTATTTTTCATTTTCAGAAATCATGAGAAATCATGCTAGTTTCCTTTCGTTTTTAAGGTTATATCATTACTTATTTTAAAAGTTGATAGGAAAGAATAAATTTAATCATTTAATTAGTATATTCTAGCTCAAAAATTTTCGTAATAAGTGAGGCCAACACGTACAATATTTTGTTAAAATGAGAGGTGAATTAATTAAGGCTCTAATACCATTTAAATCACCACTTTGAATTTAATCATTTAATTAATATTATAACATTTAACCCCCATAAACCTAACAGCATTATTTAAGTTTGTCTTTCTTTTTTTATATTTTATTTTATTTTTTTAGCTACATGTCCTTAATTCAAATATTACAAAGCCTACATGTCATCCCAAAATATTGGATCTTTAGCATCTATAATCCATATACTATATATTATGAATAAGAAGCAAATAACGACAGTCACCCATTCTTTATTTCATTTGGATTAAGAGTGAGAAAGACCCTCCTAGTTGTAACCCTTTTCCCTCTTCAATTAGAAAAAAATGAAGAAGAAGCAAATTATAAGGACATTCTAAACAACAAATATCTCTTGTATTAACAAATGTAATTACAGTGGGCTAATTCATACTTTTGACAAAAACATAATTTGTTACATATTAAAAAATATTATTTATTAAAACTATGTTTATTATTATTATTATTATTTATAATATAATGTTACCAATTGTAAGATCGAAAGAGAAGCTCCCTGATGGAGGTTTCCTAGCTACTAGGTCAATTCTCATATATTCAAACATGAATCAATTTACTGAACCAATATAATATTTAACTTTTAGGTTAATTATTGTAAAAACTCAAAATGGATACCTAGCCTCTACTCACATTTTTAATAATAACAAAAATATACATACAATTTTCCATTCAGAAACCTAAAACCCTAATTCATTTTAAATATCCAGTTAGAAACCTAAACAGAGGAATAGTTCAATTTTTTTTTTTTTTTTAAATAATGACATATTTTCGTCTCTCAAAAAAAAAAAAAATACATCCTTAATTGGTCAGTTGTTCTTCCATTAATCTTTCCCCAAAAAGCAAGGAAAAAAAGAAGACGATTAGAAAGCATATATATATACCTTCATAACCACAAGCCTGAAGCATTCTTCCCCATACTTGGAGACTTGTCCGGTCATCATCCACCAGCAAAACCCTAAGACCGACCGGAAACCTATTTTTATTGAACAATATGGCCTTCCCATTGTTACTATTTCTATCCATTTCAGAAAGAAGAGAACGAAGAGGCGGAGACAAGTATATATATATATATATATATATATATATTGAGAAGACTTTTAAAATAGAGAATTCTAGAGGCAAATGCTCGTTAAAAAAAAAAAAAAAAACCCTAGTTTAAGAGAGTCTATGTGGACGTTTCTTAATTTCCCTTTTTATGGTAAGTGTATCTTGCATACTCTTGATTGACACGGGATTTCTTTTTTTAATGGGTTTTCATTCTGCTTGTGAGACTAAAACCCTAGAACCCAGCAGGTAGACTAAAACCCTATAACTGGATCTTGCATGCCAGGGTTTACGTTCGTTAATTTGGTTGACGGGGTTCAGCTTGCTTCTATTCGTAAACGGTTTTTGTTGAAACTTCTATTAGTCGATAATCAAAGATGAAAGAACTATATGGTGGGTAGGATTGAGATTCTCAATCTATTATTAGGTTATCCGAATTTTACAGAAATTCTAAGATATGAAACTTTGGAACCTACTTATTTTGAGCAGATGGATCCAACATTTTAGATTGTATAGATGAGCCCTGCAACCTCCTCTCTTAAACTGCTTAAATTTAAAAAAAAAAATTAGAAATTCAAACAGCTTTTATAAGAAGAATCCTTATCATTTGTGGCGGGGATGAATTATAGTTGGTATTATAGTGAGAGTGTCTTTTTTTTTTTTTTTTTTTTTGTGAATGGTGAGAGTGTTCTTGTTGATTATAAAGAAATGCTTCTGATTAAGATCATTTCATTAAGGCAGAATGGCTTAGACCTTATTTTTTTTCTTTTTTGGTGTTGGAGGCATATATATCTCACGGTATCAATGCAATAGAGAAGGGCTAACCATAAAGAGAAAATCTACTTTGCATTTTTTTAACATTTTTTTAGCATTTTCAGCTAACGTGGCATGCTTATTACACTCTTATTTTTTTTTTAATTAAGATTAATCTAAAGATAAATTGAGTATGCTTCGTTAGTTGAGAATGCTGAGCGAGATAATGCAAAGTGCATTTCTCAAGAAATAAGGATCGTAAGTATGCAAGATTTTTGCTCTTTTTAGAGAGAGTCTACCTTCTCTCTAGAGTAAGGTTTTTCCCACTCCTGGGTGAAGTCTCTACCGCTGTTGGTGCAGTCTTTAAGGGAGGAGGGAGGGTTTTTCATCTCTCCCTCCACCCTTCACCTCCTATTTTGCCTCTAGTGTTCTTTTTTGGTGTTCTTCCCATAGCAATAGCGCTAAACCCTCTCCACTGCGCCATCCGCCACATCCACCATGTCGCTAGCTAGATTTGTCAAGGTTCTTAGATGAAAATTTTTAAAATTTGATCTACCTTCCTTCGTCAAGCCCAGCATGACACGCGCCACTCCGGCCACTGTGTTCACCGATGCCATCCACCTCCCCCGCCACCAGTCGCATCTCCATCTGACATCCACGCACCTGTGCTTGCGGCACCTTTCGTGGAGTCTCACGTTCCAGACAATCTCCTCCAAACAACATCATCCATTGGTGCTACTGTTTCGTGGATTTTTTTGGATAAACCATACACAACCAGGGAGACAACTAGCCACAAAATGCACCAACAATAGAATATATATATATATATGGTTTATCCATGTGCTAGTTGTCTTCTTGGTTATGTATGGTTTATCCATGTGGCGGTGACTATTTTGTACTTGCCACCTTTTCTTTTTTTGATAGTGCCACTCCTACCTCAATTGGGTCGTGGTTGTTGCTAGTCAAGGGTTTGAATAGGGTTGAAAGGTATTTCGAGGGTCATACTCTAATCTGTGTCCCTTATATTGGAAATTTGGGTACGGTTAAAGGGTTTCGAGACGATCATGCCCCTTCCTATCTCCTGCTATTCCATAGATTGTTCCATTTACGGAAAAGTATAAGAAACCCCCTTATTATTGCCTTCACCTTTTCGTTTGGCTCGCCATAAAGGATTAAAGAAATATATAGCTGATTTGTTTCTTTAATCAATTTCTACATTATTTAGCATAATTTTTCATTTATTTTGTACTGTCTTTATACACACATACAAATATACATGTGATGTAGGACAGCCTCAGGTCACAAGTCAGGGCAACAAAATACTCCGCTCGATGGACGCTCTAGCAACCCTCTCTTTATATTGGCCGTAATATTTTCCATTTTGGATTTATTTATTTTTTTTCAACATTAGGACTTGCCTTTTTAAGCTTCAGTTTTCCGACTTTAGGGGATTCTCCCATCTTTAGAATGTTTTATTGCCTTTTTAGACGTTTGGCTAATGTTATAAGAAAACAGTGGAAGTAGTGAAAAAAAGAAAAAGAAAAAAAGAAAAAGAAAAGATCAGTTGTTGAAGAATGAATTTGGAATTTTAGTAAAATTTTGAGTTCCTTTGTTTTTCAAAGCTAATTGCTTAGCTTGTTAAGTTTTAGAATTGAAGATGTAGTTTTAATCACTTCCGCTACGTCAAGTGGTACCAGAGCACATATTATCCTCATCTGACGACAAACTAGCGCAATGGTAGCAACTTTCTAACAACGTCAATCGTAAGGGACGGGTTCTCTCGAGAGCTGAGTTCATAGAATTTTTACATCAAACCTAGCAAGCAAAGTGCAAGACGCAGCAAACATACGTTACACAAAATTTGGGATGCAATTGTTAAACTAACAAGGAACCCGTTCAAAATCGAGGTGATGATATGTTCGTGATGACAATGGGATTCGTGCTCGACCTGCTCATAATCGTAAGCTTGAACTTTTGAATAGGTAGTCGGCCTACAAAGAGAATCTCAGTTGTAATATCCCGCCAATTATGAATGTGGTAATTCGCATTATCCACATGGTGCTGTTATTATTACCTTAAACAACGCATCGGAATTCGCCATGTGTATTTTTTAAACCACAAACTCATTTTATACACTATAAATAGAACACCAAAACCCTAACATAAACACAACTTCATTTATATAAAATTGTCATATACTTACATTGTTCCTTAAACTGCTACTACTCTATACATATTCAAAAAGGGCGTCGTGAATGACAAAGCCTCATGCCTAGCTGATCTTCCACAAAAGTCCAGCCTGCTTCAAAAGTTAAACCTTTCCTAAACCCTAGGGGTAGTAGTATTATAGATAATTGTAGGGCTCCTAGAGCACATAAGCTATATCAGTAAATTTTAGCAATTTTACAGGTGAAAATTGTGAGTCCACAACTCAGTAAGCAAATAACTGCAACTAGTATTGTGTGTGTGACGTAAGCCCCTATTAATTATTTTTTTTAAAAAAAAAAAAAATTCTCCCTTTTGCTTGTCAAAGTTTTTTAAAGTACAAGTTGGTTCTCAAAACCAAAGTAAACTTTTCTTTCAAAATGGATGCAGGGATTTTAGAAAACTATCGCAAAAATGGGCCTTCGCAGAAATGTTTGTGTAAAACTTATTTCAAAATATCAAAATGAGAGAATTTTCTTTCATGGTAGGTACTAAAACTAGAAATCCTCAGCACTTCTTTTCCAAAATCGTATTATAGTATACATATTCAATTCATTTATGTAGCTCATAATAATGAGAAACATTATTGAAATCAAAACATGCTCATGATACATACTCTTAGTCTGAAACATATTTTTTACTTTACTTGACTTTACTAGTTTAATTATAATTTTGTTAAGCGTATTTCTCCACTTAATATTAAGTCGTTAAACGTACTCTCCCATTTGACACTAAATCATTAAACGAACTCTCCCATTTAACACTGGTCATTGAACATACTCCATCACTATAACTGGGTCGTTAAGCGTACCCATCCACTTAACATTGGGTTGTCAGACATATTTCCCCACCTAACACTAGGTCTTTAAGCGTACACTCTCAAGCTAAACATTAAATTGATAAAACTTTGTTCATGATAAAATCTAATATTTTTTCAATTACTTATCTTTCTTTGAAAACTTTTTCTTTTAAATCTTTTTTCTTGTAAACCATGCAAATCACAGTGTGATTATCTAATGGCATACATAAAATACTTAAAAAGCAGGCTCATAATCCCGAGTAAAACTATATATGTATATGGTAAAAGCAACTTTTGATAAATACTTTGAATGTAAAATATATTTCAATAATGTTGGTAAGAAGTTTCACTTACCACTTTTGCTAACATCCTTCGCATAAGCATTAAATCCGTATACTTGTTCATCTGCATTATGTCACATTCACTATTTAGATTCCATTCATCTCAACAATCCTAAAACTTTTCTCAAAACCTAAACATCCTTTTTTCCCCCCTGAAAAGCCCTAATTTTTCACCTTTGGACAATCTCGTTCGAAGGGAACTTCGAACGTAGTTACAAAGGGGCTCTTTGGACCCAACTTGTTCAAACAAGGTTCCAACGCAACTTCGACTGAGGCTCAGTCCTCGAGTACTGCTTTGTTCGAACGACAACGTGTAGAAAATGCACCATGACGTGAAAATATACTCAAACCCAATCTTTAATACTCCAAAACCTTTTTTTATACCATATAACCTTATATAACTAAACATGCATCTCAAAACACCAACTTTTTAGGTTAAAACTATCTCATTTTTTTGAAATCTCTAGTCTCTATATTTTTCTCCAACCATTTTTCAAACAGCACAACAACCACCACAATACTTCCATTTAATCATCACAACTTCATCATCTCCTCCATTCAATTAAATCAGCATTCATAAATCCAAGGAAATCAAAATGGGAGAAAGGAGGGTATAAAAAAAATCATACCTATAGGCTTTTTTCGAAGCTTGTCCTTCATTCTCACCACTCTCTTACTTTCTCTCTCTTTTCTAAGATACTCAAAAAATACTCACAACCCTCCCTTATTCGGACTACAGAACGCTCAGCATTTAACGTGCCTCCAATCAATCTTCTCTGCACATGACGAAATTGTAGCCGTCAATCTTCTTCTACCACTCTCATCGCAAGCTAACACATGGAGATGTTCTTCCGTTCAAATACGATCATCTAAAACTTGTTCTCAGTGGTCCATTTTTCCACGCTTGCCACTAACTGACACATGACACTATGTCTCGTTTGAACAGGATTACCCTCAGTTCAAACAAGACGTTCTATTTCTTTTTTATTGTCCATAAGATGAGCCTATGTGACTATTTTTTTAACTATATCCTTTAAGAGAGTTGCTGATAGTATCAATTGAGGTAAAAGTTCAAAGTTGCATCCACAATTCCAAATGCACTTGCAATATGCCTTTACCTTTCTATTTGTTTGCAAAATAATGCTACTCTTTATACTCATTTATCACATTCATTTCATACCTGTTGACATGACTTGTTTTAAGTGGCTTCCAATAACAGTTACTTAAAAACAAAAAAAAATCACTTAAAACACACGTCAAAATGCTTGAAATGCGTGTAAAAAATAACATTACTCTAATTTGAAATATCTGCATGAAGAAGTTGGTACAGAGATGTCCTCATAAGTTGAGCCATGGGCCCCACATTCATATTCCATAGGCCTTCTGAAAAATATAACCCAGCCCCCTCTCGTAACATTCTTATCAATGTAGTATTTACAATAATTTTCCAATCTATTTGAATTTCCCATAGCCAAAGTGAGTCAAGATAGTACCTCATGCTGTTTCAAAAATGTCGCAATTTTTTTCCTCTGTTATGAACAAACGCGGCTGCACATTTTAACTAGCGGGCAAGATTGTCATGATCCTAAGAATATCTCCTTGAGTATCAGGAGGACTAGCATGATAAAGCACATGATAACAAGCACTGTTGCACACTTCACCATTCCACCTTTCTTCTGTGTTCTCTCTGCCTGCAATTGCAAGACACTAAGCATGACAGTGTTTCGAATAGACATACTACTAATGTTGCTATTGATGTTAATAGCTAACTACTTACACACCAGCAGCACCATGCATTAATGTGATAAAAGTTATTATGCACACGACGTATATCAAATCAAGTTCAGCAAAAAAAACAAAAAAAACAAAACAACCATATTTTAGAATGATGGTTGGTTTATGTGTTTGAGTCAGAGAGAAAGAAAGAACCTTCTGGAGCTGTTTAAAACCCTCCTCAACTGATACAGCAACAGTCTGAATGTTGTAGTCTATCCGATCAACAATTGTGCCCTGCTAAAATATGAACTTCATTAGAAAACGTGTTTTGTTAAGTCTGTCCATGACATAATACAAGGATGTAGCTTTGACCTGGTCTATCACAAGAACTGAGAGGTCCTTCATGATTTGAGCAAGCTCGTTCACTGATTGCACAACCTACGACAAGCTTCTTTTAATTTAAATGAACAAAGAGGTCAATTTCAGACAATAGATCAAGCACCTTCACTTACCTGATGGATCTCTCTTTCCCTTTCCTCTGTGACTTGCTCACTCTTTTTTAGCTTTCTCATTTGATACTCATTAATACTCTGGGTTCATCAAACATCAAACTATATTATCAAAGAGATACAAATGGTTTCATCTATCTTATGTTCAAACCCAAACTTGAAGGGAAGGATATTCAGATGACTAATTTCAGAAGTAGATATCTGAGAAGATCCTACTGAAAGTAAGCCAAAAAGAGGAAACAGCATACCATGTCATTAAATTCATCATCTTCTAATCTCGATTTATTTCCACTCAAGTTCATCTCCAAATCAACCCCATCAGGTCCCTACAACACAAAATATGAATAGCTAAATAAAAAAAAAAATTAAAAAAAAATACCTGAAGAATAAAAGCAACAATTAATTCTTGAGCTATTAAGTGAATCAACTATCAAGTCACAATAAATCAAAGATGAATTTTTTAAAAGAAAACCAACAGTACACAACCACAAGGAAATAAGAAGAGAATTTGCATGAATTTGAACCAAGCAGCCAATGATAGCAAAGTATGGAGAACAGTTTTCAAAAGGTTTCAGCAGCCAGATTGACCGCATATTCCTGACACAAGTTAAAAATACATTATTCACAGCCAACATGTATATAATACACAGACCTCTTTTTGCTGCTGCAGACGTTTCAAATACGTTGACTGTTTTCTCCGGAGGTCCATGGAAAGGTTCTGAAGGTCTGTTGCAAGAGAACGCTGTCAGAAGAATATTTACAGAAGTAAGTCGATCCATTGGGAAAAAAAACAAAAATATCATCAGAAATCTACATATCATAGATGCATGAATCCTTGTTTCCCCTTTTGCAAGTAAAATTCTAATGAAACATCACAAAGGAGAGGCAACTTGACTACATGGGAAGTATACTTAAGACAACAGACCCAAAGGAGCTATAAAACGAAAATTGGTTCCAAAAATGCATACATGTTTGAGAAATCAGTAAAAAAAAAACCCACCCCCTCTCCTATCTTCCATAAAAAAAAACCTAGACGAAAAATACAATATTAACTGCAATATAAAACAAAGAAATGATGAAACCCTGAGAGAATAAATCTAAAAGCACCATATGGCCTTTTTAAGTTACCCAAAAAAAAAACATGTAAAATTTTCCTTAGAGAGTACACTGGCCCTCAAAACTTACCTGTACATTTTTCCTAATGTTTGAGTCCTCAGCAGACCCACTTGCAGAAAGTTTCTGTAATCTCTTCTCTGACCTCCTCAATATATCTGTAATCTCTAGGGTAAGAGCCTCAATCATATGTTGATCTTCTTTCCCATCTCCAAAGGAGGGCATTAGAGCCTTGGCATGAACCTTGACTAACTCAGCCATTTTGACCCGAGCCTGTTGTATATTTGCAGCCACTTCTTCAGAATCATCCACCCAAGCTGGCGGCAGACCCACAGTAAATGCATCCCTACTGCACCAAGAATACGAGTTCCACAATTAGGAAGATTGACACATTTTCAAAACACAAGTTTGATTATTGCAAACTTGAATATGGCTTCTACAAGGCAAACTTAAGATTTAAACATGACTTAAATGTGCATGTGCACAAATGTAAAGTATATCACAGCGTGAAACTAAAAGTCCAAAGGAAGATACTTCCAAAAAGAAATCACAGAATAAGAAAACAGATTAAGAAGCCAGACATCATGAATCCTTAAGTAGATATGCAGACACTCTATAGCAGCTCTCACTCTCCCTTGACTCGGTTTTTCCACCGAATATCTTTGCAACATCAACCCACAAGGAGCCACCCACTCAACCAAACTGGTTCAATTTGTTTTCTTACAATTGCATTCTGATACATACTAAAACTCTATCAAATACATATGAATTCAGTGCAAAAGTCAGAATAAGTTCATACTTTACCCAGATAGAGCATGAGCTTTCTTCCCAATCCAAAGTTTTCCCATAACCTTTATATCCTAATAAAGTGATAACGAGCCCTTCCTCTACAACCAATATGTAGGGTGATATAAATGGTCAATCACAACAATTTAATGGACAGATTAGGTGGAGAATGAAGTCAAAGTGTGTCTGTTGAATCACTACAATGTCAAGTAATTCCCAAATGTCAAACTTGTTACTATGTTAAAAACATAACTGCAAATTTAAGTATTAATAAAGTGAGAAGAGAAAGTTATATTTGAGTAAAATTTTTATGCAACATATCATAGTCATTGTAAATTTAACCAGGAAGCATTGACTCTCACCTGTCCTTTCCACTCACTTCATTCTAAACTCTCCCGATTTGGACGCATTTCACATGCATAGGCACGGATTATTTAATCATAAAACACCAATTGTCCCATTTTCACATCCTTAAACTATATTTAGCTCTCCAATTTTCCAAAGTAAGCAACCTTCCAACAAATCAAGTACGACAAGAAATACACATAAGCTTTGTTTGGTAGCTCAGAAAATACAGGGAAAAAATAAAACTAAATTCCATACCTCCAATCAACCGACACTAACATAACCATTCCGCTCAATTTTCACAATAAATCAAAAAGTAAAAGCGCTATACAACGGAATTGAGTCGGGTTGATCCTCTTTCATCACCAACAGAATCAATCAAAAACACAAAGACTCAACTTTTCCTTCCTTTTTCAATTCTTTCCCTCCACTTTCTCACCAACCAAACAAAAAATAATGAAAAGGAAACAACAAAAAAAGAAAAAAAAAAAAGGAAACAACGAGAGGCGAACCTTGAAGGACCTGGATCTTCGGTGCTAAGAGGAGCATAAGACGACCGATTGGAACCCAGAAACGAAGCCATTTCAATAACCGGACCACCAGAACCGGACGCCGACGAAGACAACGGAGCTCGCACGCTCTTCACGGCGTCCCTGTGCTTTCTGTACATCGCGGTACGATTCCTCGTCGCCATTGAACTTCAACAAACCTAGGAATTGGAATTCGAAAGCTCGTGAGTTTTTTCTGGATTTGCAATTTGAAATTAAGGAAATGAATTTCCAGGGATTGAAACTTCTGGGAATTCATACTCCGAGGGTTCACTCGGAAACCAAACCGCCGCTTTTGCGCGTTTCCGTACAACTGGGCCTGTACTCCATTGGCCCATGGGCCTAGAATCCAATTGCGCTTGTGGTTTTCAACTGGGCCGCCCGGGGGTTCCAACAAATTTCCCGGGGGAAAAAACAGAAACCGACAAAACAAACTTATAAGACGATAACAACCCCGGTACGGACACACATTTCAGGAACTAAACTATGGTAATGCGGTAATATAACGAAAGTTTGGGGACCATTGAAGTCCAGACGGTTCCAATCCGGAATCATCGGTCCAAGGCAGTTGAGGGTAGTTTCCGAAAATAAGCTAGAGTCCGAGGTCATTTCTTAGTGAGAATTCGTGTCCGCTAAGAATCCAAGCAAAGCAACGTTCACAACCCGAAATTCCTTGGTTTCTTCCCCGTGTCTTACCTTGGTTGAGCAAACCCCCTATAAATAGCACTAAGAAGAGCTTCGTGTTCACTGTAATTTGCAAAATCCGACAACATTTTATAGAAGTTTTTTGAGTGAAATTCAATGGAGGATGATGCTTGGAGCTTTGGTGTTTCTATTACTTCAAGGAACTACCACCTGTCAACTACCGAGTCTCAATCTGGTTAGCCTCAAAGTTTCAATCTTTCTTTTTTCTTTTTAAATTTTTGTCGTTGGCTTTTATGGAGAGTGGGATTCGATAATGGTGGGCTGATTGTGTTGGGTGTTGAAGCAGATCTTTGTATAGATTTGGAGGAGTTTGAAGGGGACGATGAGTTAAAAGCGGAGCATACATGCCCATTTTGTCCAGAGGATTTTGATTTGGTTGGGCTGTGGTGCCATATTGATGAGGAGCATCCCATAGAAGCAAATGATGGGGTACGTAATTCGTATCTGACTATGTTGTTCTAGTTACTATTAGGCTACGTAAATTGCTAGTATTAGCAAATGCATCACATGAAATCATTTCAAGAGCCTTTCATTTCCTTTGGGTTTGTTTGTTTCCTTTTTATGCTTTTGCTGTTTCAGAGAGTTGATTAAATATCTTGTAAAATATAATTGTCTATATTACTCTTGTTCGTAATTATTTGTTTGCTGATGGGATTGAAGTAGGGATTAACTGAGAGACCATGTCTAGCTACATGTATTTAACTTACTCAACAAAGCTTTATCTCTCAACCATATGGGGGATTGGTATATGAATCCGTTTTTTCGGTTTAGGTTTATCCAATTCTTTGTGAAGTTTGTAGCCATGGTGTCTTCCTCTACATTGAACACATTTAAACCAACTTAGACGAGGTTTCTTCATATTGTCCTTTACTGCAACCTCAAGCTTCTCACAAATGCTTTCAATCCTTAGGTAGTTTATCATCATCCTCGAAATTCTCATTTTTGTTTAGCTCATGCTATGAGAATGTTATTTGTTCACTGCTACCCAACTTTGCTTCCATAAAGCACAGGTTACCTTATAGCTATCTGATCTCATAAATTTCCTTTGCATGATTTTGATCATCACTCAATGATTTAGAACCACTTCTAGCCAACATGTGAGCATGTTAACTTACAATCGCTTTCTCATTATGTATGAGGTATTAGACTATAGCGCTTTCAGATATCTCATTACTGTTTGTTCTCACTGTTAGTTCATACACTCCTGTTACTAAGTTATACCTGGTATATAATATTTCATTCCTACTATGGACCCTTTAACCACCTCTCTGTAGTTCTGATTTATAGTAAGCCTCAATGCTGATTTTCTGTAAGAGGAGTTAACCTAGAGATGTTATGGTGCCAGAGAAGAACGTCAGTTTTTTATAACGGAAAGCATAAACAGTAAGGCTCAATACTGATTTTCTGTGAGAGGGTTAACCTAGAGATGTTATCATGCCAGAGAAGATCTTTGCTCATAAATCCTGAAAGGACCAATCTATATAAAGTTACAATTGAGTTGAGGCAGGTTACACAATGGCCTGTAATATCGGCAGGGTTCTATTTATGTGATGTGGAATGTCAGACACAAAATGAGACACCTTAAATGGATTAATCTACTATGAATCTGACCTTGACATCAACTTGATAGTTTGCTGCTTAGCAGTTCCAGGGCATGGATACGACTTAATATGTAATGGTTTTGAGCATAATCAGGGCCTTTTTTAATAGCGTTTCTGAACTTTGGTTGTGCTTTACAGATTACAGTTGTTTATGATCGGCAGTTCTTTTTTTTGTAGGTATGTCCGGTTTGCGCTACAAGAGTGGGGATGAATATGGTTGGGCACATAACAACACAGCATGGAAACATTTCTAAGATATCCTTCGGTTTCTTATTTGGCTTTGAAATTCATCTAATGTTATGACCTTTCAAGATTTATTGCTCATTTATTTCCTTATTTATTACACATCGAGTTTTCTCACCATTTTTCTTCATTAGAATTTGTGTAGTGCTTCTCTCCTATTCCTTTTTTTTTTAATAGGATGTGATGATAAGCCGGTATTATGCTCTGGTTTCCTTGACTTTGGATTACAGTTGGCACAAATTAAAATTCCGTAAGGGTGAGTCTTACTCAACTCTTTCTTTTTCAAGAAAGCAGTTTCAGGATGGGCATTTCCAATCTTTTCCTGCTGGGTCATCTTCTGTGGTTTCTACCTCTAAGATGGCACCTGATCCACTGCTGTCATTTATTTGCAATGCGCCTGCTATTGACGAGTATGAAAGTATACATCCTGATTCTTCAACTGAAGTAAGCATAGAGGATGAGAACTCTGACGAGACAATCTCAGAAAGGTATAATTAACTGCCACTACTCATTGACTGGTCACATGCATGTTGTTTTGTATGATTTAAACAAATTGAACATGGGCTGACATGTGATACCCCAAATTATGTGGATTGTATGGATTATGAAAAAGGTTGTATGGACATGTGTTAAGTGTCGAGTATACAATGTGAGTGAAAAATAAATAAATCCCATGTTGGAAACATATCATAAGAATGAGTGGTTAATATAATACGATTGAGTCCAAACCCATCAGTTTAAGCTTTTAGGTTAAGTGTTGTCTTAATATGTTATATTATGATCTCATTCAAAGATCTCCCTAAGGCTTTAGAGAACGTGAGAGAGTGGAGTTGCACGTCTTAGGTTTTCATACTTGTGTAGCGTCTCAGTGCCGCACGAGGGCACCGAGAGAATTAGATAAACTTTTTCTCTTTTGTCGTAATTTTCTTGTGTAAGATTGATATTTGGGTGTAACGGAACTTTAGGTTTGAGTGGTTTTCTCTTTATACTACTATTTGTACTCTATTTTTTGATAGTGAAATTTATTTATAATTATTTTCGCCTTTGAATGTATGCTTGTTAAACCGAACTACATAAATTTTGGTATCATGTGTGATTAACTTATTTTTATTCTGCTTCTTTGTGATCCAAACCCCACCAACTTGCCAATTCACATCTATTAGTGATAATTCCTCTAGTAGAAAGAGAGGAATTTGGAACCAAATAAAAATTATTTTGTCACAACGCTAAGTCCTGTATGGTGTATAGTAGGTGGAATTCCACAAAAATCTTGATGTCTTGTGATTGGCTTATTTTTATTCTGCTTCTTTGTGATCCAAACCCTGCTGACTTGCCAATTCACATCTATGAGTGGTGATTCCTCTAGTAGAAAGGAGTAAATATATATGTTTCTCATGTCTACCTTGTGTCAATCAAAAGTGATGTGACTTTAAAAATTACTATTGAATTTATGATAAATAATTACTGACTTTTGATCAAATGGTAATTTTAAAGTCACATCAATTTTGGTTGACACAAAGTAGACATGTGGGGTAACTTGTATCATTACTCAGTAGAAAGAGAGGAATTTGGAACCAAATAAAAATTATTTTGTCTCAACACTAAGTCCTGGATGGTGTATAGTAGGTGGAATTCTGTTATATAACTGATTGTCGAAAGTCTCAATAGTGACTAGTCTTTTGGAATATAGCACAACTAGGGCTAGCGTCTCATTGGGTTGTAACATGATTGAATTGATACATAAGTGCAGATTGTGGTGTTTCTTTGTAAGATTCGTAGTGCACTCATAAATGACCAATGTGAGTGTTTGCCTTTCTGGACTGACATGCGAGTCTAATTTTGTTTGATCTTTCAGTATTTGGCACTGATGCTGTTACAGTATGTGTGGAGCATGATTTTGCTAAGATATTTAACATCTTCTAGTACTGATAGATCTTCCCTTGCTGTATGCAAAACTAATAGTGCTTTTCTGATCGCAGAAATTCTCAACTAAATGCTTTATCAGACAAGGACCAAATGGAGAAGGCAAGGAGATGCGATTTTGTACAGGGACTATTATTGTTCACCATCCTTGATGATGACGGCTTATGATTGGGATACTTGTCAGTTTCTCAGATTTTGACAGTGAGGTCTGTGATCAATGTTTTGAGTTGAATATGCTGATACCTTTGATAGAAAGAGCCAAGTTAGATATAGGATCTGAATGTACTGCATATTGCTAGTCAATGTAATCTGAATGTACTGCATATCATTATTGCTATAATGTATTGAAATTTACTCTTGGGAAATTTAATGCTATCCAAAAAGTGGTTTATTTGTATTCATCCGTATTCACCATGGTAAAGAATACAAGCAACCTAGTCTGTTAGAAAATCTGTGTATGAAAAAGATCTGGCAAAGTACACAACTTAGAACTTCCAAAAATCCTACTCCTGTTGCTGTGGGCGAAGTTTCCTCAATAACCATTTTTTTCGTAACTTAACGTCCAAGGCAAGAAAAGTTTTCGCTTTCTTTTCGTCCTCTAGGAAATCACATGCATCCAATACTAGGTCTTCATCCATGTCCGGTAGTGCTTGGATTGCTTCAATCACATTCTCTATTGGGATAGAATTTGAGTTCTCATCATCTTTCTTTTTATCTGATAGGGAAGAAACTGCACTTGCCATCTCACGAAGCGCACTAGCCATGCTCTCATCCTTGCGGTGTAATTTTTTAAGATGACCAGAATTTGAGCAGTTCTCCAATTGACGCTTGTTCTTCTGATCTGCATGTGTAGATTCCTGCTCCTCATCAACCTGGTCTTCGCTGGAAACAGACATGTCCGATTGAGAAGTATTTGACGTTCTGAGTAACTTGATTTGTTCGCCTTCATTTTGCTGCTCTAAACCCAGAAGGCCGTATTTTTCATCAGCGCTTGGATCACAAATCACACACAAATCTTTATAGTATGGCACAGGTCGAGTCATGAATTGCCGCGCATCAGTATGTGCCTACATTATATCATAACAAAGTAAGGCATCAATAGATAATATCGAGGGTCTTTTCAATGTCAGTAGATGATGAAATTCTTTCATCTCGTTTCCCTTTGCATATGAAGCCCCAACTCATTCTTGGAGCAGTTGAACAGATCCTTGTTAAAAAATGACCAAGCAAATTCAGAAGCTACTGTCAGATATTGATTTTTGAAGTTGGAAGTTATCCAAATGTCACATGAAATTCATTTCAAACTCAAGTTTATGACAAATAAGGTAACTTAAGACACACGAGAAATGGTCTAGATAAACAAGCATTGACAAAATAATCAATTCCATGAAAAACTGAGATCAATGAGCTTGGTAAAATGTTTCAGAACAAGCTGTACTAGAGCAGACATAGTCACACATACCTTGATATAATCTTGCCAGACATAATCATCAGCAATCACCATCTGGCGTGTATCATCCCATGCAAAACCATCCAAGTCAAGAAGATTTTTAATGACATTATATTGCCTTCTCAGAGTTTTGTATCGATTCTTTAGAATTTCCATGCCATAGTTGAATCCAAATTCTGAATTGAATGACACAATCATCTCCATCCATGCCTGTTTGGTGAATACACCATCGACCCGGTTTCCTTTCTGCACTTGTTCTAGCATAAGGTCAATAAAGTAACGGTCCATTGGTGGCTGCCAATAAGTCCTGGACCTGTTACCCAAAGTGGTTCCAGTTACATTTGGTAAAGCTTGTTCATCAGCTTTTTCTGATATAGAGATACCAAAATATTCATCAATCAGGATTTCACCAACATCTGTTGGCTGTGTGGTTGAGTTTGTTCCATTCTCACTTGTAGGTAACAATAATTCTGGCACATTGTCACCTGATTAATCCATCATCAAGAAGATTAGTAACAAATTATAGACCACTCAAGAAATCAGCTGTCTTTATTTATTTTTTTCTCTCAAAAGTAGGCATCAAGGCTAGAATTATCACCTTTCTGTTCAGTGGTTACATTTCCATATATCATACACAGATCACTATAGTATGGGATGCTTTTGATTCTGTATGAACGTGCATCTGGATGTACCTGTAAGAATAGACTGTAAAGACTCCAGGAATACATAATAAGTACAAGAAAAACATGTCAAACAAATAAATTATTGCACCTTGATATAATCATCCCAGACATTATTATCAGCAGTCACCATTTGACGCTTTTCATCCCAGCTAAAACCCTTCTGGTCAAGGAGATTCTTAACAATCTTGTACAGATTCCTCAGTGTTTTGTGCCGATTTTTCAGAACATCTTTTTCATAATGAAATTTGAATTTTGCATTGAACAGTGAGGTCATATGCTTCCATGCTCGTTTGCTGAATAAATGATCATCAAATCTATTTCCTTTGCCAACCTGCTCTAACATGAGGTCAATGAAATATCGATCCATTTCAGGTGTCCAAATCGTCCTCAAGCGATCACTACCATTTAGGGCTCGGATACCCATACTTCTACAATTAGAGAAAAGGTATTAGTGAAAATATCAAACATTTATAACAATGAGGTCAGATGCATTACTTGCATTTTCTCATTAAACTCTGCGTCTCTTCCGTAGTAATTCATCTATTTATTTGATTAAAGTGAATGGAAATCAAGATCAGAGTGGTCATACTTTCATGCTATTAAGAAGGAGCTGACACCAGAAAGGAAGTTATGACCATTACTAGAACTTGAAGCAAGTCCCTTGAATCCTGCAAAATTACTTGAAATGCTATAGATAGCAGAATGGAAGCATTTTGCTTCCATGTCTTATCCAAACATCCCCAAGTTTGATGCCCTTTCATTACTTAGGGTTAATGAATTCTTGCTTCGTACCACACCTAATATTGATGCTTTACTCTTCAATACACAAAGTAAAACCACCAGAATTTTATGTAAGCTGTTACAACCATGGGGGGAAATGATCTGCCTGGATAAAACCTAGTGGATGGAAAATAAAGGCACCCAAAGGAATTCCCTATTCGTAAAATTTTGGAGACTGAGGACCTAGAAATGAGACAGAAAATTGTGAGTTCATAACGAACCACATGAGCTAACAACCATCCAATGCAATCGTCCAAATAAAGACCTTTCTTTTTCTTTTTCTTTTTTTCTTTTTTGAAATACAATGCCAACTTAAATATAAGATATTCAAACAAAAAGGTTTCAATATCTTTTGCCTTGCATCCAGACACCATATCAAGCTTTTAGCAGTCGAGGCACAAAAGTGGATGTTGTGTTTAAGATTACAACTAAGCCATCCAATGTGAGGTTTACTTTACAGCAGAGATTATTTTGAAACATATTTCCACAGGAGAATGATCCTTCATAACTTCATATATATCTCAATGTGAGGCTTTCAGTAGAGCAAAGATCATTTTGGAACATAGTTTCATAGTAGGTTATCCTTCTTAACTTTTTCTTTTCACAGGATCAAACAAAGACCACAGCCCATGCTAAAGACCTGGAAAAGAGCACAATGGATCCTCTTTTTAGGATAGGCATGTTCTATGATCCCAAAACCCCCTTAGAGAATAAGATGCAAGCCAGCTTAGCTAACATCTCCTGAGCAGAGAACTCGAATCATATCCCACCTTCAACTAGATAGGATGACAAACAATATCATGTCCCAAACATTAGAAAAGACTAATAACATTTTGAAAATAAATATGGTTCTTTAACTGTATGAATCCTCTCTTGTTCTCAAATAAAAGCGACAACCAAAAATCCTACTTCATACACTCTCTCAATAGCATCAAAATTCCAAATTCTCTCCAATACAAGATATTCGGTCTCAATGAATTTTCAGCGATTTTACCACTACAGGGAGTCAGAAAAAGACACCCCCATCTTATTTCTTTAACATCGAAAGGAAAAAACAGCGAATATCCATCTTCTTCGCAAATTTAATAAATGAAAGTCGAGGTTTTTGGACCATAAATCGCGTTGTAGAACCAAATTAGAGATACCCAGAAGGCGAAAATAACACCAGACATCCAACAAAACCAAATTAATTCCAAGAATAAAAATTAATTCAGACATAGATAAAAAGAAATTCTATTGGTAGTAAGGATAAAGGAGAAACCCACGAGAAGGATTAGAGAATTAGCTTAAAAAACGCACCTTGGTGTCGATTGGGAAGATCGAGGACAGGCCCGAGTGCGTTTCTGAAAGTTTAGGAATAAGGTTTTCCTAGACAGGGTTGGAGCTGCTTCGTAGCTGGAATACTACGCTAACCCCGATTTTAACGAAACCCTAACTTTCATAGGGTTATCCAAACTTAGAGCGGTCCTTCACCCTCGAGCATCAGGATTACGAGTTTATTTTGGTTCACATATTAAAAGGTAGGGTTGAACAATAATTCATTAAAAACAGGGATAATTTCACGTATCTGCTAAATTATCACCTAATTTATAATGTTTATCTCTAAAATTTAAAGTATCTCAATTTAGTACATCCAACTTCTAATTTTAAATTTTTCTTATCTGTTAAAATTTTCTGTTAAATCATAATAGAGAGGTGTCAAAATTTTCAAAATAACCCTTTTTTATAGAAAAAAAAAATGCAAGGATTTAGGCTTTGGTCATGATTTTACGAAATTTTTAAAAATACCTACGCCTAAATCTTTGAAAAAAATTTATATATATTTTTTTTTAAAAAAAAAAAAGGTATTTTGAAAATTTTAAAATGATTTAATGAAAAATTTTAATAAATTGGAGACATTACAAAATAGGTGATAATTCAGGGATAAGTGAAGTTATTCCTTAAAAAGTATTAAAGAATATAACTAACGAAATATTTATGCCTAACCACAAGAAAAAAAAAATTTACGTCTAGTGTTAATTTATTCAATTGTCCTCATTGAGTTTTTATAATTTGAAATTGATGCATGATTGTTTTGAAAGCTAATAGTCTTCGAATTTGATCTCTATCATTAAGATGATAATAAAAATATTTCCTTCTTAAGCAAAGATCACTTATAGCACCCGGCGTAAGAAAAATATAATAAGGAATAGAAATTCGAATTTTAAAATAGAACAATAAACATATAATATATATATATTAATATATATTATATAATATATATATATATATATATATATATATAATATATATATATATATATATTATTGAGCACAAGTTGCACAATGAAGTTTGTAGCCATTGGATCAAAAAGGGACTCAATTTCTAAGTTTAAAACTTGAGAATTTAATTAGAAAAAAACTTAAGAATTTCAAATTTGTAATATCTTGTTCGAACGAGACGGGATTCGTTCAAACATAATGGAATCTCCACATGTCGGTACAATTCGCACTCGAGAAAAACTAATGGCCAAGATTGGATCAACAATGATCTTGTTTGCACATGACATTTGTCCTGTTTGAACAAGAATGACATCTCCACATGTCATCATGTGCGTGAGTTGTAGATGAAGATCAACGGCCTAGATTTAGTCACATGCGGATTAGGTTAGATTTGACGCGCTTTAAATGCACTGCCATGTCTTCGTTCGAACAAGAGAGAGAAAGCTTGAGGAAACTCTAAGGGGATGTGATTATTTAAAAAATTTCTCCATCCATCATTGAGTAGTTGAGCTAATATTGATTTAAATGTTGACTTTCGGTATTTTGAAGGTTGTATGAGGTTATTTTATGTTAGAAAGTTTTGGTTTGAATTTTAAAAATGATAATGTAATTATTTGTGTTGTAGATGTTTGAAGTTTGCAGTGTTGTTTAGATGTGCGAGGTTGGGTTGTGTTGATTTAATGGAGGTTGTATTGTTGTTTTTGATTGTTTGAGTTGTGGTTTGGAGGAAAATTAATAAAAGGGCGTTTAGGGTATTGGAGGAAATGTGAAATTTTTGGTAGTATTATTGATATTTTTGGATGTATTTTCGGTTGGTTAGGTGTTGTATTGATTGAGGAAGGGATTGGGTGAGAAGAAAACCTAGAATTCATAAGGTTTTACATAGAGAAACTCGTAGTAGTGAGCTCTCGTTTGTACCGTACCGCAATTGCATCATGTTCGAACGAGATATTCTTGAGTTGAAAGAATAGAATTTTTTGATGAGAGATAGATGATTTAAAGGTTTGAAGTGAGATGTGTTTTACAAGAGGGATTATGAAGAATTTAAATAAGCTTTTAATCCATTATGAGATGGGCATGGGAGGAACCACCACCTTAGGCGGTTCTAAGCTACCCTAAAATTTAAAAAATGTCCTAAATTTTGAAAATTTCTTATAAATTTTTATGAAATGGACCCCCTGAAATTTATTTTCTATAGTTTTGTTGCCCCTCTCCTAAAATTATAGTTCCTCCTTTGAAGATGGGGGATTGGTACGTTTGAATTTAAGATATTCAAACTAAATAAGACGTAAGTTATTTTAAGGTCAGAGGAGAGTAAGTAAAGCGATAGGAGCTTAGCTTTGAAGTCTAACCCTAGATTTAAAATAAGTGAGAAATGCTACATGAGGATAGAAATTAGAGTGGTAGATTAGAAAGTTGGTTAAAGAGGCAAAGGAATTTGGGTGTCCTTTGAAGCTAGGATTTCATGGGACCTAACTATTGATTAAGAAAGTCGTGTAACGCTATTGTATAGAGGACATTCAACGAAATTGATTACATTGACAAGGGCAATACCTTGCAATAGAGACAAAAAGGAATTAAGCAATCGATGTAAGCAAGTTTATGTTTATGCTAGTTTTTTTAACTGTTCGGCATGTGGCATTTGATCTACAAGTTTTATATCATGGTTTCAAAAGAAAAGCCCAAGTCACTTTTAGCATGTATATCATGAAATGTAAGAAAATGTTTTATGCATGAAATGGAGAAATGATATACCCCAGACTTTCATCCGACTTTCACCCGACCCTCTTACGTGGCCATCAGCTTTTTTAAAAACAAAATTTTTTCACAAAAAAGCATCACTCGTTCTCTCCCCAAAATTTCTCACAAATTTTCCCTCCAAAAATCTTTCCTCCCAAATCTGCCGCGTTGGTCTTCCCCCTCCCCACCGCCGGCGACGAACCACCTCCCACCTCCACCCTCATCTCATCTCTCTCTCTACTCTTCCGTCCGTTTTAGATCAGCCACGCCACGGACGGAGACGCCACGAACGGACCAGACCATCGACGCCGGTCTTCCCCCTCCCCACCGCCGGTCTTCCTCTGATCCCTTTACACCGGTCTTCCGCGACGTTCGTGGACGCCAGCCCAGCCCGTTTCAGACCACCACTGGAAAGCCAACACAGCCGCGCCGTTCAATTCAGACCCAGACCGGCGATGCCATGGGAAAGCCCACCACCGCGCCGTTCGTTTCAGACCACCACGGTGACTCCACGGGAAAGCCAATCCACCACCACAGAGACCCTCTCTCTCATTTCCGACCCAGATGAGAGGCTGCCACCACCGCCTCCGCGACCCCACCGATGACCCCAGTACCATTTGTACAGTGCCTGTGTTGGCAAGAATGGTATGAAGTCTTTAACATCTGTTTGCCTTTTTTCTGCAATTTTTCTTCTTTTTTTGGCAAACTCTAACCTTTGTCAGCTTTCTTAAGTTCCCCTTGCTTTGGAAGGTTAATTAGATATGATTTTTTTGATTAGGTTATGGAACAATGTGTTGCCAGACTAGATATTGCAATGTTTAATGTTATTCTGCGTGAGTCAGCCCATGAGATTCCAACTAATCCTATATCAGATCCCATTGTTGATTCCAAGGTTCTGCCTATTCCAGCTGGAGATTTGAGTTTTGGATTTGGGGCCCAACTTAAAAACTCTGTATGTATCATGTTTCGCTTTACTTTTATGTGGTTTGCACATAGTTTATCTAACCATTGCCTGAAAGAAATTGACTGCCTCATTCGTTGGAGAGCTAACCCTTTTACCTGCAAAGAGATCTTCAACTTGTTAGAGAGAAAATAGCACAAATTAGTTTAATTTTGACTTATGATATATCAACTCCAAATACTAATTGTTACTGAAATCAATGTAGTTTACATTGATAAAGATGGTTTCAACAATTCAAAAATCTGAAGTAGGTATATCCACTAGAATAGTGTGGAAAAGGAACATGTTTTGGGAAAGAAGTAATATCAATGGAAATAATCTAGGTTGTTGAAAAATGTAGAGATTTGCTTTTTGAATGAGGTACGCCAAATATTTTTTGTGTGATTATGATTCCCAAAAGTGACTAATAGGCTTTTGATGGAAGACACTGCATTGTTGAATATTGTCTATCTTCACAATGAATAGCACAACCAGCAAATACAATCAGGGAGCATTTTTATGTCCAATGGAGATGGAGATTATTCTCTATTTATTTCCCATTAAATTTGAATAAACAAATTCATGTTTTAGCATGGAATTGTCACTTAAAATAATTAATATCAGTAAATTAAGAAATAGAGTTAATGTAGTCACAGCTACACCTGTATTGAAAAGTGTTTGTGGCATCATTTCATAGAACTAGTTACCATAAAGAAAATTCATTTCTTAGAATCAATCTCCCCTCTTCAATATGAAATCTTGAAATTGTGATGTACATAATGTACCCTTCGAATTCGGTGCTAGATCTTACTTTCATGTATTCATAACTGCATGTGCATTGGTGAAAATCTAGGGGGGTGGGGGGTAAGAAGAACAAGAAGAAAGAACATTTGGGTGTCCAAATATATCATTGATTGATGTGATGTATCACATTTTATTGACACGTTTTCTACAAATAAATTTTGATGAATTTTCATTCCATGTGTTAATGCGAGGCTTACTCTTCGTGCAGATTGCCAGTTGGTCTAGATAGCTAACTGATGTTTTTGGCATGGATAATGATGATTCTCTGAAGGAACATCAGCACAGCAATGAGGATGATGACATGCAGAGTGGAGATGGTGAACTTAAATCTTTCCTTATTCTCAATGAATTGAGCGATCTTCTGATGCTTCCACCCATTGCATTATGAGTACCAAAGTATATTGCAAATTATCCACTGAGCTTGCCAAAGCGTCTGCAAAAGTGGTTACCTTTATTCAGATCCACGAGTCTGTTGCTCTATAATGCAAGAATTTTGAATCATGAGTGGATAGAATGTATAGTTGTTTTTTTTTTTTTCTGAGATAATGTATAGTTGTTTTTAAATATGTAAATTGGTTGAATTAAGACCAGATTGATGGACTAAGTCCAGTTTGTGAAGGATTACTAAGCTTTGTGAGATCTTTGTATTTGTTGATTGTATGTTTTGATACCTGTTTTCTAATTGAATTGTTCCTCTTAACTGGCTGAAAATAACTGCAATGAAGCTTGGAGTTGTTTATTCCTTACCATATTATTCTATCATCGTGTAAGCATGTTTGGATTAGATTGGATATGGAATTATGAAAATTCTATTTTGCTATTTGATTTTATGATCAACACCATACTCCAACTCAAGTTGACAGCATCATAGAGAAGGCGCTACTTAAAAAACCTTCTGGGGCTGGTTGATAAATTTGACAACATAATCTTCCACAACAAAGATCAGACTAATCTACAGCAACATTTTTTAAGACAAACAAACAAGTTATTCATATTACAATTGTTCAAATATAATTCATTTATTATATCAAAAATACAATGAATACAGAAGTAACATAAGTTCCAATACAAAAATCCATATAATCCCTTCAAAGCAGTCCTCCAATCCAAGCCTGCCAAGCACTCTAGCAACATGGGCCTTATCTGAATTCATAAAAATCTTTACAAAAAGACCATACATCATCAATAGTATCACAATATTGGAGCTGAGTAGATAGGCCTTAACCTGCAGGGAATGAAGAAAGGATTAGGGTCAGAGAATTAGAACTTATAATTTTTATAGTGACAACATTTAGAACATCTGATTGAATGAAATGAAAAATCTCTAGTATTCACCACATAACAAAGAACTGAAGGCACTAAAGCAATCAGAAGCAGAAATTTCACAATTAACATAAATGTACCACAAAAGAGAAAAAAGGACAATGGCAACGACATAACCACACATATCCAATGAAATCCAATAAAAATAGAAAGAAAACTTTGTCTGAGATTTCTTTGTACATGCTATGATTCTCATCTAAGCAGTAATTAGCAGATTGAAGAGAGTTATACTACAAGAAACTTTGTAGCATCAGATTTAAGGGTTGCTATGCAGCCGACCTAGTCTGAGCATCAGCAATGGAACTAAGCTAGCTAATAATTTATTTCCAAACCAAACAGCTGCATCTAGCAAGATTAAAAATGACAGCAGGAACAAGGGAGGCACTGTAAGAGAAAGCGCAAAGTTGAGCCATGCGCAATGAGGAATAATTATTCATTCGTCCATGACCAACATGGGGACAACCAACATGGGATAGAATTATTGGACCATCTTGAGGCTCAAACAACCTTTCAGCTTTCATTATATTGACGATCATATTTGTGAATTTTTGCATTTGAAACTTCATTAAAGCAAATTAAAAATCAAAATTAATAAAGAAAATGAATAACATCAATGACAAAAGAAAGAAAAATAGATACATTAGGGGATTTCAAATGTAAGAATCGGCAGTTACCTTGAAAGGTTTCTAAAATTGATACCTGGTATGTACTTCAGCCAAACAGGAAATCCCCTGAAAAGAAATAAAAATTTCTGCTTAATTTTCAAAACTTTACAGTAAATTGAGATATATTTCTGCACTTAAAAATCAAATGAACTATAGTATTACCCAAAGTTCCACTCAGCACAAACATAAGGCCAACTAGCTAGTACAAGTATTAACAGTAGCTTAGTTCCATTAAGCAAAAAGGCAGACTTTATGGACAAATGATTACATCTCGGCAAGCTCGATTTTAGTACTCAAAATATTTAGTCCCTCATTTTCTTCTTAGTCTCACTCTTCTCCATGGAATTCTTCATCTACAACCAGATCTAGGCTATTCTCATTGGTCAAGAATCTTTTACATGAGGTAGGGCAGAGCAAATTAATCATTGTAGGAAGGCTCTATGCAAGACAGTTAAAATGCCTCTGAACAATGTATATCACAATACCAATTTGGGAAAAAAAATCAAAATTGAACTTCCCAACAACATAACTTGGCCTTCCTCTGAGCACTCAAAAGACACCAATAGTAATCTGGTTTTACAAAATGTGAGAAAAGAATTTGAAGCTTGGTTGCATCCACTTTGACAATTCCAATAAATTATAAACTTTATCCTGAAAAGAAAAAGAAAAAAGAAAATACTTCTGTCAACCATCTTCTGCCCAGTATTCACTTCCCTTCCTTTTCCCAATTTCCTCCCCAAACACAACAGATTGCAATGTCAAAAACATCAAAAAACTCAAAATCGCAACTTAACTCGATGATGTCCATGACATCAAAGCTGTTCCTCAATTTTCACTCACATATAAAAAAATAAGATTAATAAAAACAAAAACTTCAAGAGGGTCTGTGTAAAAAAAAAAACAAAAATGCACCAGTTAAGCCTGCGATCAAACATAACATAACACATAATTAAGTTTGTAGTGACGAGTCAAACCCAATCTATTGTGGAGCCCTCTTATCAAATCTAATTTGCAAGCCCATCCAGATTAAAAGAGAAAAAATAAACAAAGTTTTCATAAGCAAATTTCTCTCTATCTCTCACAAAGCCCAAAAGCAAATGAAAAAATTGCAGGGTCCGGTTTAGAAAATTACCGCACAAATGGCACTGGGGTCGTCGGTGGGGTCGTGGACGGCGGTGGTGGTAGCCTCAGATCTGGGCGTGTTGGGTCTCTCCATGAACGGCGTCGCTGGTCTGGTCCGTTCGTGGCGTGGCCGTCCGTGGTGGTCTGGGTCTGGGTCTCTCCACGAACGGCGCGGAAGACCGGTGTAAAGGGATCAGAGGAAGACCGGCGGTGGGGAGGGGGAAGACCGGCGTCGATGGTCTGGTCCGTTCGTGGCGTCTCCGTCCGTGGCGTGGCTGATCTGAAACGGACGGAAGAGTAGAGAGAGAGAGAGAGAGTGGAGGTGGAGGTGGTTCGTCGGCCGGCGGTGGGGAGGGGGAAGACCAACGGCGGCAGATTTTGGGAGGGAAAATTTGTGAGGAAATTTTGGGGAGAGAACGAGTGATGCGTTTTTTGTGACAAAATTTTGTTTTTAAAAAAGCTGATGCCACGTAAGAGGGTCGGGTGAAAGTCGGATGAAAGTCTGGGGTATATCATTTCTCCCATGAAATGTGTGACGTGAACTGCTTTTTATGAATGTCATTTCGAAATCATGCATGATATATTTGTTGTAAAGTGTGTGTTACAAACATATATTTTTCAGCCATATGGTCATTAAATCTTTTTTTCACAAGCTATTATTTTTTAACCGTTAGTCAATAAATCTTTTACTATCCGTTGATATCCTATTTTACCGTTTGCCTTTAAAACAATTTAGTCTCATACGTTATGACCGTTTGACTTTAAGACAAGATACAATTTAGTCTTTAAACTTTATCTTGTCTCATACGGTTATACACTTTGTTTTTAATAAATGGTCATGGGCCTTTAAACCTCATTATTTGTTATGACCGTTTGACTTTTATTACATGGCCATTTGCTTTAATAAAAATCAGCCTACTACATCTATAAAAAAGATAGAAAAGAAAACCTCGACACAGTTAGTGTTTTTTCTATTGAAGGAAAAAAGATAGAGAGGTTTTTTGTTCACTATTTTCTTCTTGTACTCATCCTCCGATTAAATAAAAAAAAAAGGGTTGTTCAATTGACCTTCGTATTTGGAAGTGTGTCCTTAACGAAGGTAGACGCTATAGTCTAATCCTGGGAGGTTACGTGTCAAGAGATCCAATCGCACCGAGTTACATACTCCGGGAGGCACGAAATCAACCTTTAAGGACAACGCTCTTGCGTGATTCTATAGCTTTGTGAGATCTCTCCTTACTTTATTTTTTTGCATTATATTTATCTTATTGTCAATTATTAATTTTTCGGATTAATACTATTTAGTGTCAATAAGAATTTTTGCATCATCCAAATTATTTTATAACAATCTTAAAGGTTGATCATGGATGCACAAATTCTTGCTGTTGCTAAAGTTCTTCCGGATGCTACAAAAATTGAACCTTTTGATGGAAATAATTTTAAACGTTGGCAACAAAAGGTTCTTGCAGTTTTAGATTTTACAAAAATTTCTAGTGCTCTAATCGAGCCTAGGCCAGATGAAGAATCCGAAGAAGAATCCGAAGAATTAAGAAATTGGGAAATGGCTAATAAACTTTGTGTGAATACTATCTTGAATGCTTTGTCTAATGAATTATTTGATGTCTATTGCAACTATACTATTGCTAAAGATTTATGGGATGAATTAGTTGGAAGATATGTGATTGAGGATGAAGGTACTAAGAAATTTGCTACTAGCAATTTCTTATATTTTCAAATGACTGATGAGAAGAGTATTACTTCTCAAATTCATGAGTTTTATAACATAGTGGCTGAATTGGCCAAAGAGGGTGATGGTCTACCTGAAAGTTTTGTGACCCAATGTCTTGTTGAAAAATTACCGGAGTCTTGGAAGGAGTATAAACTCCATTTCAAACAAAAGAAGACTTTCATGAGTCTTCAACATACCATAGTGCATATTAAAATAGAAGAAAGGAATAGGTCCTTAGAGAAGGTTAACAAAGCTAAGGAAATTATTTCCAAAGCCAATGTAGTGGAAGAGAGATATGGTAGGCCTTCACAACACTACAAGAAATTTGACCATAGGCCCAAAAGAAAAACTTGGAATAATAATAAGAAAAAATTTAACAATACTCATTCTTTAATACAAAAGAAAAAGGTCAATTGTTTTGTTTGTGGCAAAGCAGGTTATTATGCAGCTGTATGTAAGCAAAGAGCTACCAACAACTACAAAGGATCAACATCAAAAAATAAGGCAAATGTGACGGAAGTAGAAGAGATCATTGCAGCAGTGGTATCCGAAGCTCACATGATCACAGAAGTAAAAGGATGGGTGATAGACTCCGCAGCTACTAGGCACATTTGTGGAAACAAAGAAGACTTATCCTCCTACACACCAATAGAAGAAAACACCGAGCGGGTGATCGTTGGGGACAATAGGTCCGTGCCAGTGGTAGGCAAAGGGAAAGCTCTCTTAAAGCTAACTTCGGGTAAAACCCTTTCACTCTCCGATATTCTACATGTTCCTCATTTTCGACACAATCTTGTTTCGGTACACTTGCTTGGTAAGGCCGGACTTAAGGTTTCATTTGATGGTGATATTGTTACCTTAACTAAGCATGATGTTTTTGTTGGTAAAGGATATGAAGATCAAGGTCTTTTTGTATTAAATGTAGCTAATGCTATTAATGAAAATTCATCTTCTTGTGCTTACTTGGTTGATTCTATTAATATTTGGCATGGTAGACTTGGGCATGTAAATCTTGGCTACATCAAGAAAATGAAAGAAGCTGGAATTATTAATTCATTTAGTGAAACCAATATGGATAAATGTGAAGTATGTGCTGAAACCAAAATCACTAAAAAGCCATGTAAATCTATTACAAGAGAATCTGAACTTCTTGGTTTAATACATAGTGATTTGGGTGATTTAAAGCACACAATAACTAGAGGTGGTAAAAAATATTATGTGATATTTGTTGATGACTACTCTAGATTTACTAAAATTTATTTATTAAGAACCAAAGATGAAGCTTTGGAAATGTTCATAAAATACAAAATTGAAGTTGAGAATCAAAAGAATAAAATGATTAAAAGACTAAGAACCGATAGAGGTGGTGAATATGAGTCTAATTCTTTTAAAGAATTTTGTGAACAAAATGGTATAGTACATGAAGTTACACCTCCTTATTCACCGGAATCTAATGGAGTAGCCGAAAGAAAAAACAGAACATTGAAAGAAATGATGAATGCTATGCTTGTTAGTTACGGGCTACCCACTACTATGTGGGGGGAAGCCATTCTTTCGGCTTGTCACATCCAAAATAAAATACCTCATAAGAAAACCGGTAAAACTCCTTACGAACTATGGGAAAGTCGTAAGCCTAATTTGGAATACCTCAAAGTGTGGGGGTGTTTGGCAAAGGTTATGTTACCCGAGCCTAAAAAGAGAAAACTTGGTTCTAGAACTTGTGATTGTGTTTTTATTGGTTATGCTTGCAATAGCTCATGCTATAGATTTCTTGTTATTAAAAGTGATGTTCTAGATTGCAATGTTATAATTGAATCAGAAAATGCTATTTTCTTTGAACATGTATTTCCTTTGAAAAATAAGGAAAAAATATTGCATGAACCTTCTATTGTTTCTAATGAAATTGTTGATGATGTGCAAGAATTGAGAAGAAGCAAGCGAGCTAGAAAGGAAAAGAATTTCGGTAATGATTTTATTGCTTATATTGTTGATGATGACCCAACTTGTTATGATGAAGCAATCAAATCTATTGATGCACCTTTTTGGTTAGAAGCTATTAATAATGAATTAGATTCAATTATGTCTAATCACACTTGGGAACTTGTTGAGTTACCTCCTAAGACTAAACCAATTGGTTGTAAATGGGTGTTTAAAAAGAAACTTAAATCGGATGGAACAATAGATAAGTATAAGGCACANCTTAGTGGCTAAAGGCTACAAGCAAAAGCAAAATATTGATTATTTTGATACTTATTCTCCGGTTACTAGAATTGCATCTATTAGAATTTTGTTTGCCATTGCTTCTATTTATAAACTTGTTGTACATCAAATGGATGTTAAAACTGCGTTTCTAAATGGTGATTTAGAAGAAGAAATTTATATGGAACAACCCGAAGGACATGTAGTCCCCGGTCAAGAACACAAAGTTTGTAAATTGGTGAAGTCCTTGTATGGCTTAAAACAAGCACCTAAACAATGGCATGAAAAATTTGACAAAGCAATGTTGTCTAATGCATTTTTGATTAATGGTGCGGATAAATGCATTTATAGTAAATTTGATAATAATGAAGGAGTCATTATTTGTTTATATGTTGATGACTTACTTATTTTTGGAACTAGCCTTGAGGTTGTGCATGATACTAAAAGATTTCTTAGCTCTAAGTTTGATATGAAAGACATGGGTGAAGCTAGTGTTATTCTAGGAATTAAAATTCTTAGAGATAGACGTTCATAAATTATCTCAATCACATTATGTTGAAAGAATGCTTAAGAGATTTGAACACTTTGATAATTCACCTATGTCTACACCATATGATTCAAAGGTACACTTGGTTAAGGAATTGTGGTAATAGTGTCTCACAAGTGAATATGCACAAATCATTGGAAGTTTAATGTTTTTGACAAATTGTACACGCCTGATATTGCATACTTGTTGGTAGATTAAGTAGATATACTCATAATCCTAGTACTGAGCATTGGGATGCTATCTCTAGATTATTGAGATATTTAAAGGGCACAATTAATTTTGGTTTGTCATATTGTGGTTATCCTAATGTATTAGAAGGATATTGTGATGCTAATTGGATCTCTGATTCAGATGAATTAAAGCCTACTAGTGGATATGTGTTTATTCTAGCTAGAGGGGCTATTTCATGGAAGTCTTCAAAACAAACTTGCATAGCGAGATCCACCATGGAATCTGAATTAGTTGCCTTGGAAAAGGCTGGAACTGAAGCTGAGTGGTTAAGAAGTTTACTCATTGATTTACCTTTATATACTAACCCAATTCCACCTGTGTGTTTTCATTGTGATTGTCAGGCTGCCATAGCTCGAGCTAAAAGCAAAATCTATAATGGGAAAAGTCGACATATCCGATTAAGGCACAATATTATAAGGCAGCTCATTGAGAGTGGTGTAATTTCCATGGATTTTGTAAGGTCAGAAAGGAATCTAGCAGATCCTTTGACCAAGCCGCTAGCGAGAAAAATTGGTGAAGTGAAACATCGAGGGGATAGGACTGATACCCAAATTATGACACTGCGATTGACACCCAACCTCTATGATTGGAGATCCCATGAATAAGGTTAAATGGGAAACGAAGTCGTAAGTGATACCCTTGTGGTACTGTCATTCCATGTATATCCACTATCTTGATGAGAAGATAGTGATGAGTCCATCCCTATGGTGTAAGACAGTACAAGATGCAAAATGTTAAGGATGAGTTTAAAACTTTAATGGATCCATAGTCCCTACATGTTGGGATGGGGTGTACTTTGCACACACTCTTGATGGATGCCACCTATGTGAGTGTAGAGGTGTGCCGCTCTTATGAGACTAGGGTAGGTCTCTAGAGCACTCATGAAACCCAAGGGCGCATGGCCTGTATAAGGCGCCAACCCGCTATTGAACAATCAATTTTTTTTTAAAAAAAAGGGAAGCTATGTGGATGATAGGTTTGATCAAATTTGTGAATTTGGTTAAAAGAGTTTAACTACACCACGATTCATTAATTTTCTACTTATCTATCCTAAGTGCGGTTAAAACCTTTTGGATACCACACTAATGCATAGTTTCTCAAATTTTTTAATTCTAATGTTTGTAACATGTGGGGGATTGTTGTATTGAGTGTGTTACAAACATTATTTCTTTTAAGATTTTGGTCATTAAAACTTTGCACAAGCCATTGAGTTTACTGACCATTAGGTCAATAAAATATTTTTTAGATTTTATGTTACCGTTTGCCTTTAAAACACTTATTTCATACGTTCATGACCGTTTGTATTTAACACACAATTTTTGTTTCATACATTTTTTACCGTTAGTCCTTTAACACATGTTTATGAGCCTTAAGGAAGGAAGAGAAAAAAAACACTGCTTATGCACGTCTATAAGTAGCTCCATTTTTTTCAAAGAAAAGACATACAAAGAAAAAGGTGTATTCTTTATTGACTTTTCAACCTTGTGTCTCCACAAAAAATTTTTTGCTCCAGAATTCTTTTCGGCTACTGCCTGCAAGAAAAAAAAATATATGTTATTCAATTCTTTATTTATTTTCTGGATCCTCCAAATCAAAAGGGTTGTTCAATTGTCCTTCGTATTTGGAAGTGCGTCCTTAACGAAGGTAGACGCTATAGTCTAAACCTGGGAGGTTGCGTGTCAAGAGATCCAATTGCACCGAGTTAAATACTCCGGAAGGCACGAAATCAACCTTTAAGGACAACGCTCTTGCGTGATTCTATAGCTTTGTGAGATCTTTCCTTACTATATTTTTTGCATTATATTTATCTTATTGTCAATTATTAATTTTTTCGGATTAATATTATTTAGCGTCAATAAGAATTTTTGCATCATCCAAATTATTTTACAACAATCTTTGCACCTTTGAGGCTTTTAGGTAAACAAACCGGGCCCCTCGGGCTTAGCTACAAACATCAAGTCTAACCAAAGTGCAGGACAAGTTCAAAGACAAAAATCAGACGTTTGGCCAAATCATCTTTTACGGTGGGCAATGGCGGCCTCGATGGAGTTTTCTCTTGTGTGAACTGGCGAGGACTTGATAGAAGTTGGGCAGCTTCTCGTCTGTCTATCTTTGCGACCAATTCCCATGCTCACAGTTTCTAGAACATCTCTTATGGGATCCAAAATTATCTCCAGCACTCTAGAATATTATTTCTCACCACCACTCAAAAGAATTTTTTATGTCACTATTAATGTTGCAGCCCTCTCCCTGATTCCTTTGCACTATCCATTTGTCGAAAGGCTTAATCAGTCTGTAATGATACTAAATAATCTCTTTAGATATTCTTTTCTTCTTGTGTTCATTGTTTCCCTGATGAGAGATAACTTGAAGGGTTTCACAAATGCCGGTGGTAGGTTTCGGACTTTTATGGCTTGAAATTTGATAAAAAAAAACTACCTCTTGATGCCACCATTCACTGCCATTGTGTTCTTCCATGTTTTCCTTCTATGATGCAAACAAATTGCACACCATTACCTTACATTTGCACATTTGTATCCTTTAGTTTCTCAACATCTCAACTATAAAGTAGTCATATGTTATCTGGCCCCCTGTTTCTTGCAAGCGCGAACAGAGCCACTTCCCAATCGCACGTCTTGTTCTAACTCCATGCTACACGAAAACTCTCCTGGCTTTGATGGGTTATTGCGAACTTATACACTTTCGCGACCCAGGGCCAAACTTGGTTTTTTTTTTTTTTTTTCGGGGGGGGGTTGTGGGAGGGCAACCTACATAAGGCGAAAGAAAAAGGGTGAAAGATGACATGGACAGGGAAGAAGCAATAATGTAGTTCCGCCCCTACTTCCATCCATTTCCAGGTATTTTAACCAAGGATTAAACCCACTAGGCTTGATTTACAAAAAAAAAAAAAAAACCCACTAGGCTTGAAACAAGCCACTTTTAAAATGAATCAAACATAAAATTCTTTACATTTTTCTCTACTTTTATTAAATATTTTTTTTTATTCTTTCTTAGTTCTTGGTAGATGAGAGAGAGAAGAAATATGAATATATAAGCTTAAAAAATTTAACAGCTTTCACTTTTTGGCACTTGATATTTGGAGAGTTTTGTTGACAAAAGTTAAATTTGAAATAAAGTAGAAAGCTTGTTAACTTACACTTTTTGTGAGTTTTTCTAAATTTAAGAGAAAAACCAAATTTAAAGAGTTCAATAAAAATGCTCTAAAGAAATAGAATAAGCATAAAAAACCGCAATAAAAGAAGCAAAAATGCAAAATTCAGCTGAGTACTACCATGGCCGTGGATGAAGCTGGAAGCCAAAGAAGCTCAAAGCTAAAAGTTTCTTAAGCTAAAGATTTGTCTCAACAACGCATAAATTAAATTAATAAAAAGAAATCAATGTCTCTTTTTTAGAAATAGAGGAAATAAATAAAAATAAAAAAACATTTTAAATTAAATAGTAAAAGTGAATAAAAAAATATTTTCTTAAACATTTGCTGAATGCTCTAAATCATTATTTGGGCTTCAGCTCTTGTGGAGTTATTGGCCCCTAGACACTAGATAGGATGGGTTTTCACTATTTTCAATATTTTCACGATGGGATTTCAATTTGAGATTTTACCTGGTGAGACAATTTTGCAACTAGCCCAACAGATAAAATAAATTTCACGTTACTTTTAAGATAGCAACCAATCACTAGAAAATCGGGATCAATAATTTTTCTCAAAAACATTTCAACTGAAAACAGAAGGTCAGCCAGGGAAACCATTGTATGCAACAAAACAAACAGCCATCCAACGCAAAAACTATGGGGCTTTTTCAGCCTCAAAGCAATTCAGAAAGCTATCTGTCTTACTAAGGATAATGAATATTAAAGAAGTTCCAGCTCTTCACAAGATTGACCACTACACTACCATCTTCATTATCATCATCATCAACCCCTAGAAAAGGGGAAATTTCTCTGCCAGTTCAACTTCGGGATATATGATTTCAAAGTTAACATGCTCTAGAAGCTGCTTTATATTTGTGAGGGAGAAAAAAAAAGAATCGGCAGAGAAAAAAGCATATGCGAAATTTGGAGATAAGAAAGTGAAGATGGAGGTCATAACAGAGGGAAAATGGTGAGTCATCCATCCCCTGCTGTATTTCTCATCCTCTTGTTTCAGATCTTAAAGAGCAAGCCACCATGTGTAGCAAAGAAGGGAGCAAACACAAGTGACTCAACGGCCATTAGCTTGATAAGAATGTTGAGCGACGGTCCAGATGTGTCTTTGAGTGGGTCCCCAATTGTATCACCAATAACAGCTGCCTTGTGTGGGTCTGATCCTTTTGGACCAAGGGTTCTTGCATGCTCTGAAGCACCAGCCTATGAGCCCATAATGAAATTCAAACATAAGCTATGCAATAAATCAATATATTTTGATAGCTAGTCTAGAAACAAACAAATCAAACGCTTACCTCAATGTACTTCTTGGCATTATCCCATGCACCACCAGTGTTGGACGCAGAGATAGCAATCTGCAAGTGTATACAGGCAAGAAACATATGTTAGAACAAATCAAATAACTGCTACTACACTCTTGCAACCATAGATAAAACCACTTCTTATGATCTTAATTCAGAAGGTATGCTACTTTAAGTGCAACTAAAATGGAGATCTTGTGAAGCAATGAGGTTAGAGCATTACCTGTACACCAGAAACAAGGGATCCGGCAAGGATACCAGAGAGAGTTTCCACACCGAAAAAGATACCAACAATGAGGGGTGTGAGCATGACAAGAGCACCAGGTGGGATCATCTCTTTGATAGAAGCATCAGTGGAGATCTTAACACAGGTAGCATAGTCAGGCTTGGCAGTGCCCTCCAGGATACCTGGGATGGTGTTGAACTGCCTGCGCACTTCCTCAACCATCTTTAGAGCTGCTTTTCCCACGCTCTTCATTGTCATGGCAGAAAACCAGTAGGGAAGCATTGCTCCCACGAGCAAACCAATAAACACTTTTGGAGTCAAGACATCAACTTTTGAGATTCCTGCACGACTCACAAAAGCACCAAAGAGGGCCAGGGACACAAGAGCAGCAGAACCAATTGCAAAACCCTAGAACAAAAGCATAAAACATCTTATAAGGGTTTTGTATCTGAATGAGCAACTAATCTGTCTTTGATGCAATAATGTATTCCAGTTGAGTGTAGTTATCTTGTTTCAAGAAAAATGAAAAAACTAATGCCTAGTGTATTTAACTAGACAATACAAATACAAACTTGGACTGTACTGAATAAAATCTTATTTCTTTCACAAATTATTAGCTATAAATTAATATTTTGCCTATGCATTAAAACAGGACAAAGCAAAAGCTACACTCAGATAGATTGCCTATTTCTCAACTTATGTGAACTGCTTGAACTTGGTACCAAGGACAATCCATGAAAACAACCAGTCAAGTGTCAGCATACCAATTTCCCACATGATGCACTAACCTGTATATTAACATGCCTTTGCAAAAAGTTCACCCCACCAACAAAATGGAAAATCCATGAAGAGAAAGGTCGAGTGTAGACACATCAATATCTCACAGATGCATCACCCCGTATATTTACATGCTTTTGCAAAAAGCCCACACCCTCCAACTCCCCCCTCCCCCCAAAAAGAAACACCCAAAAAAAAAAAAACAACAGAAGAAAAGAAAACAAAGAGCAGCACCACTTACAGGTACCAACAAATTAAAACAGAGGCACGCAATGTTTGAGAGAAGAAAAAAGTTCCAACCTTTCCAATAGCAGCAGTCGTGTTTCCAGCAGCATCAAGAGCGTCAGTTCTCTCTCGGACTTTGTGGCTCATTCCTGCCATCTCAGCAATGCCTCCAGCATTATCACTGATGGGACCATATGCATCAATGGCCAATCCAGTAGCTATGGTGCTCAGCATTCCAAGGGCAGCCACCGCAATACCATACATAGCAGCAAAGCTGAAGCTAACAAAAATACTAACAGCAATGGCAAAGATGGGAATAATGACAGATTTGTAGCCCAATGCAAGTCCAAAAATGACATTAGTAGCAGCTCCAGTCCGGCAGGAGTCAGCAACGTCTTGTACAGGGCTGCAATGAATAATGTAAAGCACGAGTTAATCTAAAGCATATTAAACAAAAAACAAAAGAAGAGTTCATAAATGCTGCCAAAACTAGTACCTGTAAGCATTGCTAGTATAATACTCGGTCACAAAGCCAATAATAAGCCCAGCCCACAAACCTACAGCAACACATAAGAACAGCTGCCTGCATACACAAAACAAATCCAACATGCTAAGATACTATTTAAGTAGATACTGAAGGGTGCCCAAATGTCCCACATAACCAAAACAGTTCCATTTTGTTTTGCAGGAAATTGAAATGAGTTGATCTAATTTTTCATGGCGTTCAAAATAAATTTCTACCACTATAATCTTTTTGTTTGGTTCAAATTTTGAATCGTGATATATTTCTTTTGCAAATACCTTATTTTATCTTACCAAAAAGAATCTTCCTTGCTCTTCCCTTCTTCGATAAGGGGAAAAAAGATAAAAGACAATACTGAGGCCTACAAGCCAACAAGCTTTAGGAGGTGTATATACAAAGCTAAAAACAACCCCAAAGTGTCAATTCCTCTTAAATGTCTTCATTCCATCATTCCTTTTTTCTTTTTTCCTCAATTAACTAGAGGCCATCGTCCTAAACATAATTTTGTTGAAAACAAACTGCATTCCTTCCAAACTAGTCTCTTCATCCTTTTGAAGCTACCCATTTCTGGTGCAAATTCTTGAAAGTAAGTTCTTACATAGTATAATTACAACCATATGGCCATACCCACATCTAAATTATAAACATATGGCCATACACTCTACAATCAAGAGAACTCTACAGCCCTTTAATTTTTTTTTTTATTAGTAATCTACAGCCCTTTAATTTAACAGATAAAATTAGAAACCTCCAGCAGTTAACATTTGCTTCAGATAGAATGTATTTCCAACCTTTCAGCAAAAAATAAATAAAGCCTCTTACAGCTTTCAAGACAACAAATAATCCATCATTCTAAGCATTCTAAATGAGCTAACCACACAGTATCATTTACCAGGGAAACTAGCATTGAAGGTGCTCATCCAATTTCACTGGATAGTGTCCCAGTCCTAGGAATATTACTAGGAAAGGTTCTGGATAGGATTCTCTTCGGAAACATTAGTATCCTTCAGAAGAACCAAATATCTTTGAACAATTATGGAGCACTCAAAACAAGATTAATCTTAAAATTTCAGAAAATTTGACAGTAATCACTTAACTTCCATATACATATTTACACTAGTCAGAAACAACATAGAAAAAACATAAAATGGGGAAATGCCTACTCATTTGATTCAAACAACACATCAAAACAAACAATGAAAACTCTACTCCCATCATTCAGAAATAAGTGACTTTGACTCTAAATGGCACAATAGTTAATCAAAAGTAGAAACCTAATTAACTTCTTACGGACACGACTTCTAAAGAGAATCTTGTTTATGTTTATGAAAAAATGACGGCAGTTTAGGAATTGAAGTAAATGTTTCAGCTTTTGAAGAGTAGACATGTATTTTAGGACACCCTAAATAAGAAAGCAATATATTTACATTGGGGAGGAGGACCACAAAAAGAATGAGCCAACAAAGCTTACCAATTCTGCACAACTTTCTGAGTTCCAAAGTTGAAGATGGTGAAGGAAGTTGGGAGTGCAATCCAACTAATAACTGCAATTCCAGCAGTCATCAAAATGGTTGAAATGATGAGCTGCTTCTTCAACGCTGGCTCAATTTCTTTCACATCCTTGATTTCAAAGAAATCAGTTGCAAATAAGGTGGTGATCAAACAAACCAGGATACCAACGGAACTAACAATTAGAGGATATAACATCGGCGTCAACTCATGATTGATTCCAAAGGAGGAGATGGAAGCAACAACTAGGGCGGCACAGGATGCCTCGGCATACGAGCCAAAAAGATCAGATCCCATACCAGCTATATCCCCAACATTATCACCAACATTATCAGCTATCACCTGACAACAAAGAAGTAAAATAATTATATGAACAGGATCTATTTAAGAGTCTGTAAAATTTCTAAGTGGAGATCCTTACAGCTGGATTTCTTGGGTCATCCTCAGGAATATTTCTTTCAACCTTGCCAACAAGATCAGCACCAACATCGGCAGCTTTAGTATAGATACCTCCACCCACTCGGCCGAAGAGAGCCATGGAAGATCCACCAAGACCATACCCAGTGATAGCCTCAAAAAGGCCTCCCCAGTCATCACCATAGTATAGCTTAAAGAGATTGATGGTAATGTAAAGCACCAAGAGTCCATTGGCAGCAAGGAGAAAGCCCATGACTGCACCAGATCTGAATGCAGTGATAAATGCCTTCCCAACACCCTTTCTTGCCTCCAGGGTGGTTCTAGCATTCGCATAGGTAGCAATTTTCATTCCAAGGAAGCCAGAAATCACCGAAGTGACAGCACCAAGCACAAATGATATGGTACTGAAGACAGCAGTAGCAAGAGCAGGCTTGCACAACTTGGTTTCATCATACTTGCAAGCCTGACTACTTGTGCTGAAACCCTCCACAGAGCCAAGGAAAAGGAATATCAATACAGCAAAAGCCACCATGAACACACCAACATACTGATATTCGGTAAATAGGAAGGAGGTTGCTCCTGTAAAGTCCAGGCACCACAATATTAGTGAACCCCAAAGCAACCTTAAAAATTTGAGGACAACGTTTGGAAATAAGGAAAATAAGAAAGTTACACAGCCGTAGTCGTAATGGATATCAAGAAATTTATTATGACATCAAATTAAAATAGAAACGGGAACAACAGAAAGAGCAGTTGATTGTACTGAATTCATCACACAACACATTGACCACAAAATCAAAACCATAATATGCTTTAGTCTAATATGACAGTAACTTCAACCATTTTTCTTTTGCTAGGCTCCGTAAAAACTTAAATCGGTGATGAATCTTACAAGAAAAGGCCTATCCAAAAATTTGAATGATGCTCGAAACTGTTGATGATTTAATCTTCACAGTAAAAATATGCGGAAACAACAAATCTCAAAGAATGCAGACATTCACATTTATACTTGATTTCACACAGAAAATCCTACTCATCTTCAGTAATATCCAGAGGCATGGGAATATTGGACTTTAAGCCTTCCATCCTTCATAAACTGCTTATACAGCCATACCTTGAACGTGTGGCTTACATATAGAAGAAAGAGACCCACCAAATTCATTTACAGTATCGATTTTCTATCTAAACCCTCGGAATAACAGGAGAAGTCCCTCATATCAAATTGTCCAAACTCATCCACTATGAACAATATCATCCAACACGATGGTCCTCGAGATAAAACCCCTCCAGGATCTATTGCTACTAAACATGCTACATTTCCTGTTACACTGATTGGGAGGCCATCTTCAGATACGTGAACAAGATAAATGAGACTCCTAACAAAATGTGATCAGTAAAATTCTTCCCTTCATGGTCCATGCGACCAAGGACATCTCAAACAAATTGAAAATTACAGAAGGAAAAATATTGAATATATATAATTTTTTTTTGATAAGTTTCAATATACATAATTAATTTAAACAATTACTATTATAACCCCTCTGATCTAGTGTTGTATACAAAGGCATCTACAATTAAAAGTTCAGAACAAGAATGGATTATAAAGCAGGTGGTATGATAAATACATCCAACCAGTATTAGTTCAGACTTCCAAATCTAGTATAATTTCAATGAAGCTGTCAAAAAAGGTGGCTAATCAGCACACATCCTTCATAAGGAAAGTTCCGTGTTCATCATATGGGAGGAAAAATTATTTAGTACCCGTTGTAGTACTCCTTTCTCTCACATGAGTGCTATGGAGCCCATCTATGGCCATGGGACCCATTATTACGTGAGAAGGAGTGCTACACAGTGTGTACTGAATAGTTTCTCACACTAAATAATTTCTCATACGGGAGTGAGGAAATTCCACAAGATTGAGATGGATATGTTTGAATTCTAATTTTCAAAAAAAATATATATATATAATTATGACAAAGAGTCCAAACTCTAATGTGATTTGGCATTATACCAATTGTGCTAATACTAAAAAATCATTAATATTCTAGACGTGCATACGACAGTATGTTTGTATAGAAGCGCGCACATACACACATAATAAGAATAGTACTTAGAAAAAATAAAAAAGAATAGTAGATACTATCTCAGGACAAAAAAAAAAATAGTAGATACTAGAACAGAAAAAAAAAAAAAAAAAAAAAAAAAAGTAGATATTAGATCTCAATGAAATTCCCACTAATAAACAACGAGATATGTGATAACTACGAGAATCAATGTCGATCACAAAATATAGTAATAAATTTATCAGTGGGCCCAGATTCCAGAACCAGCCACCATTTTCTTTATATAAAATCTTATCATTTTATAATAATAAAAACATCTTAAACATGCCCTAATTATTCCTACGTTACTCAACATTACACACCACCCTAATAACAAAAAAATAAAATAAAATATTTCGCTACAAAAAAAAAAAAGAGAGAGACACAGAAGTTTGCTCTCTTTCACACACGAACCCTAAAACAAATCACAGTAAGACAGGTCGAATGCAAGAAAATCTTCAAGGCGTAATCTTAAGCCACACGAATCCAACTCAAGCAAAAAACCAAAAACAAGAACACTCTCAGATCTACCAAAAACCATCAGCCGAAGAAGGAAAAAAGAAAAAAGGAAAAAGCCAAGCACAAACATCTAAGATTGAGAATATTGAAATTGAAGGACAGAAATGGAGACCTTCAGAGATGGCGTTTTGGATTTCGGCGCACTTGAGGACGACGCTCGGGTCGTTGAGGCCGTCCTCTTCGTCGATGAGGCACTCGGTGTAGCCATTCTTGCTGGCGCCGCTGTTGGCAGACGGGGAGTCGTGTCCCGGCGAGACCTTTACGCGCGACACGATGAGCCACTGGACGAGCGAGAACGCGATCCCGACCACGGCGCACGCCGGAATCAGAATCTCCGTCCCGATATCGGGCAAAAGCGTAACGCCCATAGCCACCAACAATCAATCGCAGATTTCACACAGATTTTGTAGAATGGAAATGAAGAAGGGCCTGGAAATGAAAACAAGGCTTGAAACGGTAGAGCGAGGCTGTATATATATATATATATATTTACATACAGAGTCACAAAGAGAGCGTGTGGTGGCAAGCACATAAATTATTGCGGGGGGGTGTGGAGCGAACAAAAAGATTGCTATTGCCAGTTCTGTTTGGCAGTTTGTGTATTTTAGAAAATGTCCACCTGGATTTGCTAAATCTAGTCCCTTCAAAATTAACTAACGCTGTTCAAATCTAACAACTCCAGGTCACATAATTATTGAGAGTATTTATCTTATCTTTATTTTGATTTTACTTCAAATTTGTTTTTGTGTAAATTTTTTTTTTATTATTTATTTAATTTTTAAAAAATAAAGCCTTTCCACATTTGACATTTGCCTCGTGGTTTCTCAAGCATATATTCTATGAACAGTAATACATTTCGCGTCGGGGTAGCCAAATGTTATTTTAGTTATGGTCTGTGTCGGATTTGCATTTCAAAATGTGTAATTTAAAAATATTGAATTTAAAATATATAATTTAAAAACGTGATTTTTAAAATTCAATTAAGCGTTTTGACAAAATCGCGGACCATTAAAATTATACATTTTCAAAAAAACATCCTTTTATTTGCAATTTGAAAATGTAAATTTTTTACCTTTTCAAATCACAATTTTTTTAAAAACACAATCTCAAACGATCTATTTTTTTCAATTTAATTAAAATTATACCTTTTATTTATGAAATGCAATTTGGAAAAAATATAATTGTATCCGACTAACTACTTTAATTCAAAAATTGGTCAACTTGTGAGCATGCTAACTCACTAAACGTTAAAAAATAAATAAATATTTTTTTACTCTAAATAAAATATAGACATGACTTTGGAATCTAAATGTATCTAATCGGAAGTAATAGAAAAAAAAAATAAAGAGTGATATTTAAGTGAATTAAGTTGTAATTGTCAACAAAATTTACAGAGTTTAATAAGGCTTTTTAAAAGCTTAGTTTGTTATGGCGTTTGACCAAAACAAAAGTAAAAAAATAAAAATAAAAGAATGCACGCAATGATGTTCTTCATGAATTTTAATATGGGGAAATAAAATTAAAGGAAAAATTAAAATTAAAATTAAAATTGGGCATACCAAATATGAGAGACTATAGTCTATATTCCCCCACCTTCCTATGTCTGGCAGATTTGCAAAACATCCACATCAACACCAAAAATATCTACTACTGACGTGGCCCCTTTATCTACTAATGTATATAACACGCTGCTTAAAGCTGAGATAATTATATGTTAATTATCAAAATTATAATACTATACCAAAATAAAGTGATAATAATATTATTATACTCAAATCTATTTGTACTACTAAAATTATATTTTTTTAATAGTTCATATTTAATTTTAATTTTATTATTAAAAAGATTGAGAAAATAAAGTTAAATCTGAATGGTTAAATTAATTGGTGTTCCTAATAAGCAAAGAGATATTTATGATTATGCATGGACACGTGGAGAATTTTCAACAAAAGCGTTACGAAAAAAGAAAAAATAATTGATTATAGGAAAGTTCCAGAGAGGATAGGGGATTGGTGGGAGATGAAGAGAACAAATGCTTTTTAAAACGACCTCGTCCTAAATTACAACAACCTTATCAACACGACGTGGTGTTGGAGAACGGAGCGAGAATTTTTTTTTTAATGTTGTGTCGTCTTTTGATGTGAGGCTGAGGTGGCATTTTATTCGGATAACTTTCACAAGGCGTACGTTAGACGCGTTCCGTGCCTGAATCGGCTTTTCCTTTATTATTTAATTCATTTTATTTGTCTCTCTCTTTTTTTTTTTTTTATTCCGTGGGTGATTTTTTTTTGTGAATGATGGACTTTCACCATCGTTTTGCATCACCTTTAATGGTGGCCCACCAATTATAAGTTTATCACAAAAGAATCCAACGGCCAATCAAAAAAAAAAAAAAAAAACAGAACCCCACGGATTCGCAATTCAATAATAGTTTCATGGTCACGACTCGCTAGTGATAAAATTACAAAATCAATCCTTGAAACTATACTGATTTGCAAATAACTCCTTAGGATATAAAAAATTGCTTAAAACTCTTAATTGTAAATAAAAATGGCATATAATTTCGTCCCCATTGAGTTTGAAAATAGGATTCTCTTCGTTTCAAATAAGGTTTCTAAAATGCGCACTAATATTTACATCATATACTTAATATGCCGTTAGATGTATCTTTTTTTTCTTTTTCTTTTTTCTTTGGAATATGAATCTTTCAATTTTCATTAATAATAGTTCGTGAGCAACAAGTTCATATAATCAAAAGCTTAAACAATAAGTAAAAGCTTTGATAATCATAGTCCAAAGTTATGAACTTACACAGTTATAGACAAAGACAAGCAACTATCTATGACCTAATCTTTCACTCATTTATGTGCAACTTCGGTTATATATCACATCTGCAACAAGTAGACAAATTTAAAGATATAGGTAACTTAAATCACATCACATTAATTTTCCGATAATGAGAGATAGTCTCTCACATCGAGTTACTACTCCTCGAAATCATAAAGGCCAGGAAATAAATACAGAAAACAAAACAAAACAGCATCAAGCAGATCTGCCGACGACTAACAAACAAAGGGGGAACTCTACGAGAGAAGGTTGGCCAGTGTGTGAGCCCACCCTCGCCTACCGTTAGATGTATCAACTTTGAATTATGGTCATAAAACATAAAATAGATACTAGCTACTTTATTTGTAATTGAAAGGATCCTCGTCCATCGAATTCGGCCATATCAATAATTAAAATTAATAATTTAAATAGATGATACCTCAAACGATGAGACAAAGCGGGACCCACATAAGCAACTTTCCATCTAAAATACCGTGCTTGTTTAGCAAAAGATTTTCCAAAATCCTCTAAAAAAGTAAACAAGAAAATATTCTAACTTTTTTTTACTTTTAATATTCCATCAATCAATTTTTATATCACATCAATCATTTTTAATTACTATTAAAATAAAAAATTTACTAAAAAATAAATTTTTTTTACTTTTTTATATAAAAAATTTACAATATTATTTATACTTTATATTACATTCATCACTTCTTATTACTATTTAAAATTCCAAAATTCTTTACCAAACATTACCATCGAAACACAGATCTTAGATTTTAAATAACCATAAAGACGGCCTTGAAATGATGAAAATAAAAAATACCAGATGGTATGGTATAGGGAGCTGTGATATAATTTTGGAAACTGAAAATAAATCTTGTCCATATAAGCTTAAAATCTTTGATTTCATAATTAGATAAGGAGTGGTGACACGACCATTTTAAGTTCAACGTTCTAGTCCTAGAAAAACAACATCGTAACCTTTTCCCCCTAATCAATGGCATGGGGGGAGTGCCGTAATGCAATGCACTTTGGTAATGGGTTTTGGTGTCATGCCCACGGAGAGGGTGACACCATGTCTACCTAATTAGTGCCACGAGTAAGACTAACGAAAGAACTAATTAGAATGATCTAACATATTAATTACCTTGATAATGATATTTTAAAACTTTACGAACAAAAAATAGGTATTTTTTTGTCCTCTTTTTCTTTATAAGGGTTAAAAAAATAATGAGAAAGTACATATATCTCCTTCAAATTAATACATAAATTGCATTGTCCTCCCCATATCTTGTAAAAATATAAAATTGACCCTAAATTTTTTTCAATAAAACAAAAATACTTCTAAAAATTTAAAAGAAAACTAAAAATAGTAAACAATTAATGGGGAAGAGGGACTGTAACGAGGGTGGTTCGGCTACCCTTAGCCATTTGGGGTTGGTTCAGCTACTCTCATATTTTTTTTTTTTTTTACTATTTTTGCCATTTGGGGTGGACGAACCATCTCATGGCCATTTGGAGTTGGTTCGATTATCCTCAATTTTTATTTTTTGTATGTTTTTCTCTTTTTGCCATTTAAGGTGGACAAACTAACCCATGACCATTTGAGAAGCCACCCACATTACACTCCCCCCTCTTTTTATCTTTATTTTTTAATTAAAAAATTAGTTTTTAGTTTTATGAATTTTTTTTCTTTTATTAAGAGTATTTTTATTATTGTGGTATATTTTAAATTTTTGATAATTTGAAAAATATTAAGAGAAATGCTTGTTGTTCATCTTTTTTTTTCGCATAAAAAACAAAAATCTATTACGGATTAGGATTTTCTCTATTTCGTTTGAAATTGAGAGGAACCGATTAGTACAAAAGAATTGGTAAGATTGTTATAAAATAAAAAATAAGGTGAAATTTTATGACAACTTTATCTCTAATTTTGTATTAACCGGTTTTTTCCTGTTTTCTTGAAATGGAGAGGATTCTTTTTCGGTCTATTATTGCACTGCATTACTTGCCAAAAAAAAAAAAATAAATAAATAAATAAAATACCAAAATGAAAAACTAAAAAATAACAATAAGTATTTTCAAATATTAATGCATAGAAGAAAAAAAAAAAAAAAACGTTACAAATGAAATGGTAGTGGAAGGGATTAGGTGTAATTTTTCCATAAATAATTGAATTCGCCAATTTCCGAAGCATTAATGCATTGGAAAATGGGTTGTCGCTAATTGTGGAGTTTCGTCGTCGTAGTCATGAATAGTAATAATATAGAAGACTATAAGGTTGGAGCATTGGGACATTAATAATGGGGTAGCATTTACCATCACATTTTATAAAATAATAAATAAATAAATAAATGCAGTGGTTGGGTTAATGTCTTAATGAAGATGAAGGGTGGAACTGTGCTGTCACGGCTGCTCAGTTGTCAGTGTGGGACCCTAGCGCCACGTCCCTTTGCTCAACCTGGATCGCACACGTGTGTATTCGGGTTTTCTTTTTGTTTTTTTCTGAGCAACCGTAATAGTGTCCTGTATATAGGAGGTTTTACCGGGACTCGCTCGTGTCTAAAACCGATACTTGTGGGTCTGGTCGGGTGGTTTGGCGCTAAAGTTTAATTGGGGATCCAAGGCCAGGCTGTTTCCCACATTTCAATTACATCAACCTTTAAAGGATGGATTTTTTTTTTTTTTCCTTTTTTGTCTTCAGTTGAGAAAAAATTGGATGTTTCCCAAATGGCAAATGGTCATCCGACCACCTCATATGGTCGTAAAGGTGACAGATTATTTTGGAGTGGTTTTGGCTGTCCATGACCATTTGAGGCGGCCGAAACACACTCTATGGTCAGCTTTGGGAGTGGCATTAGGCCAAACGAGGATATGTGTATTTTTTCATTTTTATTTTTATTTTTTAAAATTATTTTTTTAGTTTTAGTTTTAGATTTTTTTAAAAAAAATTTATAAAAATATTTTTGTCTTATTCAAAAAATTGTTATAATTATTTTTTAAGGCCTCGAGGGAGTATTGACATTGTTTAAGTAATTTAAAAAAATATTAACACAATTGATAATTTTGATAAAAATATTAATAATGAAATAATAATTTTAAAAAAAAATGTGTATTTTTTTTCAAAAATTTATAAAGGCCGGAGTGGTGGGGACGAGGAAAGCCCAGGAAAAAGCTTATCTTCTTCATGGAACCATAAGGTTTTTGGAGAAGGGGAAAGCTCAGGGAAGAGCTTCTCTCCTTGATATGAGAGAGTTAAAAGGATTGAGTTTGACAATGAGACAGGTATTTTTTTTTTTTTTATATGAATGATTAAAACTTTCATTACTAAAACTGAAACTCTATATAAAGTAAAACTTTAGCAAAATACTAAAGTTTCAAAACCTCTATACATCTAGATCTATATTCATATATTCAGTATGAAATTTTCTACAAAATTAAAACAAAATTCCATCAATACCCCAGACTTTTTAAAGAATAACATTCCCGCATGTCTTCCTAAATTTGTCTTTGGACATAAACCGAAGTTTCACTTCCCATAAAAATTGCTATTCAAACCAAAGATTATTCCCATGTCTTAAAGCATTTCTTAAAGCCGGTAATTTCTACTGATTTACCGGACTCAAACAATAAGGTATGTTCCCATTCTCTGAATCTCAAATATTGGAAGAGGCAAGCCCAGTCCCAAGGTATTCTTAGGGATTCGGTGCACACTCACTTGGGGGAGCAAGGAAAGCGGAAGGTGGATGTTGGGGTCGATGCTTACATCCCCATTGATAAGGATGATGACGCTGCAAGTGGGAAAAAGAGTCGGGTCCAGGAGAAGGATCATGTTTCGGATCAATCTGTGGGAGTGGCGGTGGTTGAGTTTCAGCCCCGCTGCTCATTATGAAAATCTTGAGCTGGAACTGCCGAGGGCTTGGGAACCCTCGGACAGTTCGAAACTTTTGCCAAATGGTAAAGGAAAAGAGACCCAGTATTTTATTTCTCATGGAGACAAAACTCCAGAGAACTAAAATATCTTATCTTCGGGCAAAAATGGGGTATGACAGTCTGTTTGTTGTTGATTCTCTAAGTCGGAGTGGGGGACTAGCTTTGTTTTGGTCTGATACGGTGGAGCTGAAAATCCAAAATTATTCTTTGAGGCATATTAACGCCTGTATTAAGGAGAGAGGCAGGGACTTTGTGTGGAAGTTGACTGGGTTCTATGGACATCCGGAGACTGCTCGGTGTGGGGAAGGTTGGAACCTATTACACATCTCCATCTTCTTTCTCCGGAACCTTGGCTTTGCATGGGGGACTTCAACGAAATTGTGGCACAGTCCAAGAAGCAGGGGGCTGCGCTTAGACCAATCCGTCAAATGGAAGCATTCAGAGACACTTTGGAGACCTGTAATCTTTGTGATCTGGGTTTCATCGGAGCAAAATTCACTTGGTGTAATAACCATGAGGAGGCTACGTTTACTCAGGAAAGACTGGATAGGGTTGTTGCTAATCCTATTTGGTGTGACCATTTTGGGGATGTCGATGTCTATGTTCTGGCGGCAGGCAATTCGGATCACTGTCCCTTGTATATTCAAATGGGTGATGCGGGACCAGTGGACTCCCACAGTATTGAAAATTTTAAATTTGAAGCATCCTGGATGGTGAATGATGCATGCTCCGAAGTGGTCAGGAAGGCGTGGGCAGTTACTGAATACGGAGGAGATCCTTTTGACATACTCTGGCGTAAGCTGGAAAATTGCAAAAAATCCCTGTTTCGATGGAATAAAAGGAATCAGAGGCACAGGAAAATGATTTGGCTTAAGAAACAAAATAGCCGCATAGAATCCCTTCAGGTGAGGAGGACGGCAGGACCAATTCAAGTGATTTAACAGTGTCAACGGAAGATTGACGACAAACTCGAGAGGGATTTGAGATGGAAACAGAGGGCCAAAGTTCACTGGCTTCAGCAGGGTGATCAGAATACTAAATTTTTTCATCTGCATGTTAATCAAAGGAGGAAGCGCAATAACATCCGTGAGATCCGCACTAAGTCAGGTACACTACACTCTTCCCCGGCTGCCATTGGTGATGCTTTCGTGAATTATTACCAATCTTTATTTTCATCCGCTGGTCTGTTCGGGGTAGATGAATGTCTTGAAGCTCTTGAAGAAAAAGTTACTCAGGATATGAATAATCAATTGGAAGCAGTTTTTAATCAGGAGGAAATTTGTGAGGCCATTTCACAGATGACTCCTTATAAAGCCCCTGGGCCTGATGGATTCTCTCCCTGTTTCTATCAAAAATTTTGGCCTATTATTGGTCAGGATGTATGTAATGCTGTACTCTATTGTCTAAATTCTGGAAGATCCCTTGATATGATTAATGCTACCTCTCTAGTGTTAATCCCCAAGAAACAAGTGTCGGACCGGGTTACTGATTACAGGCCAATTAGCCTCTGTAATGTGATCTACAAAATCTTCTCCAAAGTGCTTGCCAATAGACTCAAGAAGATACTCCCCCATATAATTTCCCCCACTCAAAGTGCATTTGTTGCGGGCCGCCATATTATAGATAACATTATCGTTGCCTACGAAACTATTCACACCATGCAGACCACGCTAAAAGGCAAACAGGGGTTTATGGCTCTCAAATTAGACATGAGTAAAGCATACGACCGGGTTGAATGAGATTTTTTGAAAGGCGTAATGTGCAAGTTGGGTTTTCAAACTAAGTGGATCAGGCTTATTAAAAGGTGTCTCAACTCGGTATCTTTTTCTGTTCTTATCAATGGAGCTCCATATGGTCATTTCAAACCGTCGTGTGGCATCCGTCAAGGGGATCCTCTCTCGCCTTATCTCTTTATTCTATGTGCCGAGGCTCTTAGTGCATTGCTTCACCAAGCTGAGATGTCTAGGGTCATCACCGGGGTTCCCATAGCCAAAGGTAGGGTGTGTGTTAACCACCTATTCTTTGCGGACGATAGCTTGCTCTTTTGCAAGGCTCATATGGAGGAGTGGGGTAGATTGACTTAGATTTTGGACAGATATGAAGGTGCCTCGGGCCAGCATCTTAATAAAGACAAAACATCTATCTTTTTTAGCCGGAATACACCAGCAACGACTCAGAGCTCTATTCTGACAGCAGCAGGCATCCGAGCCACTAATTGCTTGGAGAAATATTTGGGATTACCGGCGGTGGTGGGGCACTCTCGGTGACAAGCCTTTATGTCAATCAAAGAAAGGATCTGGCAGCGTATAAGTAATTGGAAAAATAAGTTCCTGTCCCAAGCTGGGAAGGAAATACTCATCAAAGCCGTTGCTCAATTGATCCCTACCTACACCATGAGTATCTTCCTACTCCCCAAAACATTACTTCATGACATCAACGCTTTGTTACAGCGATTTTGGTGATGTCACCATGAGCAAGAAAAAGGCATACATTGGGTCAAGTAGGAAAAGATGGTCATTTCAAAACATAAGGGTGGCATGGGATTTAGAGACTTGGAATGCTTTAATAAAGCCTTTCTAGCTAAATAGTGTTGGAGGATACTCCAGCATTCGGAATCTCTCCTTGCCAAGATCCTTCGCGTGAAGTATTTTTAGAATGGGTCTATTCTCAAAGCCAAAGTGGGTCATCAACAATCTTAAGTTTGGAAGAGTTTATGCTCGGCTCGGGATCTGATCCAGCAAGGGCTACAATGGCGTGTGGGAAATGGAGAGCAAATCCGCATATGGAAAGATAAGTGGATTCCAGGATACTTAGCAATACCGCCCAAGCCACTGGATTGTGGGTATCATGAGGATGAAAGGGTGACGGCCCTTATTGATTGGAATAATACAGGATGTAAATCTTAGGTTGTAAAGGAGCTGTTTGGGGAGACTATAGCTGCTGTGGTGTGTCAACTTCATCTTAGTTCCTTTGCAAATTGTGATCGTCCTTACTGGCCGCACTCAGCTACGGGGGAATTTACGGTTCGAAGCACTTATCACTTTCACAAGCAGCTCATAACCGAATCAGTGGAGGAAAGTTCTCATCAAGGATGTCATAATACCCTATGGAGGAAGCTATGGAAGCTGAATCTCCCTAACTCGGTAAAGGTCTTTATGTGGCGCTCCTGTTCCGATGCACTGGCTACTAAAGTCAATCTCCACCGAAGAGGTGTTACGCTAGATCCTATTTGCCCCTTATGTAGCAGTGCAAACGAAACTCCAGGCCATGCTTTATGGACCTGTCCTGCTGCAAAGGTAGTATGGAACTTGTGCGGAGGCCGAATCTAGAAACGTAGCTTTGAGGCCAATGATTTTGCGCAAATAATGGCATATTTGTTGGGCTGCCTGGATCTCCCTGAACTGGAACTCTTTGCGGTTGTGGCTAGGCAGATTTGGTTTCGCCGGAATGCTATTGTTTTCGGTAGGCAACTCAGTTCCATCCCATCTTTAGTGCAATCTGCTAACGAATCTCTAAAGCTTTTCCAAGAAGCACACTTACGTCAGCTTGCCGTCCCTACCATAGCTCCCCAAGGTGTTTCAAGGTGGCAAGCTCCTCCGGCAGGATTTGTTAAACTTAACTGGGATGCAGCAGTTGATGGGTAGCGCTGCAAAATGGGTATTGGGATTGTTGTGAGAAATAGCTTGGGAGAGGTGCTGGCTTCGTTCTACTCACAAAAAGGGTGCACTTCTATACCAGTTATTGCTGAAGCAACAGCTGCTCTACATGCGGCAAGTCTCTGCCATGATCTTAGGCTGAATAAGGTAATCCTTGAAGGAGATGCAATTCAAATTGTCCAGGCTTTGAATAATGATGGCACTCATTGGAGCATTTATGGACATCTAACAGAGGAAGCTCGGAGTATGTTATCTAGCTTACATTCCTGGAAGGTTGTTCATGTTCGGCGTCAGTATAATGAAGTGGCCCACTACCTTGCTAAACAGGCTCTGAAAACGGCTAAGGAGGTTCTCACTGTAGGGGGTATTCCGCATTGTATTTTGAGTTTAGTCTCTAAGGAGCTCTTTACATAATCTGGTTATATATAAGACGAGCACTTTTCTTCAAAAAAAAAAAAAAATAAAGCATTTATCTTCTTTAATATTTAAATATCAAACAAAAACAATGAAAAAAAGGTGTAAAAATCCATTGAGTCACATGCTATATAAATATATAGTATCTAAGACGCAAATTTTTGTTATATTATTTTATTATCTCATGAATTATATAGATTTTTCCTAAACAAATCATGATTTTATTTATATTCAATTAAAAACGACTACTGTTTTGTATAAAAACGAGTAGAATATGTTTGAGAATCAATTGTTAGTAAGAAAAGGAATTTTTTTATTTTTTTTATAAAAAAAAAAAAACACACACACACAATTTGATGCATAATCTGTTTCAGAAGATCAGAAGATTCATTTCAAAAACCATTTATATTACTCTTACTTTTATCTGTCAAAAAAGAGAAAACCTTCAAAACGGACGTGCCTGTAAAACTCTGATTTACAGCATCCAATAAGCTTCTGACACCTCAGAAAAAAACACCAAATGCAATAAGATTAAAAACACCATATCAAAACTAAACTAACCCATTTTAATCCAAAACCATCCCAAATCCCCCAGCCGTACGCCGCCACTGCCACCGCGCCGGAAAACCCGCCAGTGAGTGAACGCCGGCATCGTCCGGCCAGAACAGGCCGCATGGCCAGCGGCCACGCGACCAACCAGGCCGCATGGCCAACGGCCACGCGGCCAAGATCTGGCCGCTTGGCCAGCGGCCTGCGGCTACGCCGGCCAAGATCTGGCCACTGGCCGGCCAGACCAGGCCGCATGGCCAGCGGCCGTGCCGGCCAAGATCTGGCCGCTTGGCCAGCGGCAACCCTCCCGCCAGTAGCCGAACGCCGGCATCCTCCGGCCAGACCCTTCCCCTCCCTGTTTCCCCTTCTTTGAAACCCATCCGGCCATCCCAGCCCCTTTCTTCAAGATGCGGTCTGGTCTGGCAGCGTGGAAGATTCCGGCGTCCCGATGCCGCCGCCGGCGTTCGACGGAAGAGGTGGGTGCAGTGATTCGGTGGTTTGTCGATGATGAGAACCTTTGGAATGGCCGATTCAGTGTTTTCATGTATAATGTATTTGGTGGAGATCGAGTGATTTTAGCTGAGTTGTCAAAATTTGATAGGGGGTGTAAAACAAGGGTTTAACACCCCATCCGGATAGAAGGGGCACTCGTCAAAAAAAGGAGAACGTAATTTTTTTTTTGTAATTTTGATGCAGCTTTTTTTCAATAGGAAAATTTTAGATTGAAGTGAAACCTTCCTTTTTTTTTTTTTTCCTTGTAAGTACTCAAGTAAGTAGTTGAACCTTTGACAATTGACATGACCTGTTAACATCCTTATAAGCACATTCATTATAACTCCTGCTTTTTTTTTTTTTTCTTTTTTTTTTTTTTTTTTTTTTTTATTTTTTTTAAAATAGTTATGACGGATTGAGTCGATTTTACAGGGGGGCAAATTAGGTACTCCATCAAAATGAATTGAGCCAACTTATGAATGTGCAATAGTCCTTCAGTCTTTTTTATTTTTTGTTTTTCCCACTCTTAACGACAATTAGATCCGACCGGGGTAGAGATTAGCCAATTTTTATTGAGCTTAGGCTAACTTAAGGTTAATTGAATAAGGATTTTCAACTATTTTTTTGCTCAAATTACTAGTACTTTGGATAGTACATGTGAGAGATTTCATATGAAATTTATCTGTCTAAATAAATAGGCAAACAGTTTAAAATTTATCTAAACATGTGAGCCCATATAAACTCTCTTGCAATACGCTCATTTGATTAGTACATTGCTGGAGATTCGATCTATGTTATTTTGGCATCCTTGTAGCAAAAATTGATAAAATATCTTCTCCATCGACAAGCCATTTTAACAAAAAAAAAAATGGCTGAGCCTTCAAAATAAATTGGATAATGAAGATTTTGATCTCATGGCCGTTGTGGCTAGAAGTTTGTGGCTTAGGAGGAGCTCTGTTATCTTTAAAAGGGTGTTTAATCATCCTACTCAACTTGTGAGGAAAAGTTTCGGAATCCTTGTATGAGCTCAAAAATGCTAATGCGAGGACACAAGCAACAACACAAAGTGGCAATGAGTCGATTCCTAAGTGGATAACACCTAGCATGGGAATTGTAAAGATAAATTGGGATTCAGCTGTGAACAATGACAATGAGAAGATGGGCATTTGCGTGATTATGAGAGACCATGAGGGGGATGTATTAACGACGCTGATAACCTATAAACAAAACATCATTGATCCAATTGTTGCCGAAGCCATAGCAACTTTGCTAAGGAATTGGGGTTTAAGAAGGTAGAACTAGAAAATAATGCTCTTCAAATTAGATAAGCTCTGAGGAAGGAAGAAAATAACTAGTGTAGATATGACCAAGTGATTGACGACGCCAGAATGGTTTTGATAGCTTGTAGTGTTGGAAGGCGGCTCATGTTAAGAGAGAGGTTAATGGAGTATCTCATAGGGTAGTCGGATGAACAAATCCATACAGAAGAAGCCCTTCATTGTATTCTTGACATTGTAGCTGTTAAACGCAATACTCTTGCTTTTTTTTTTAATGAAAGATTGCTAGACCAATTCGGGACAAAAAAAAAAAAAAGTGGATTAGTTAATCAACTATAAATTTAAGATAATATTACAACTGACCTCATAATTTAGAATGTTTAGCATTTACCCTTCATTTTATTTAGCTCCTTCACAAGAAACGTTTATCATCTAATTAAAGCATTAACAAGAGCAGGCCCACAATTATAGTGCATAGCATCAAAATTCTTTCAAAGTTTCAGTCTATCATATATATCTCCTACATCCGGGCTTAAGTAATCCTTTCTTCTTTTTTTTGCTTACTGGATCTTTTAGGCTATAGGGATCGATTTTTTTTTTTTTTTTTTTTGGTTTAAAGGTTAGGAACTTTCTAAGGTTTTCGTTTAATTAGCTGCAAATAAAACGGTCCATAATCAAAGTCGCGTTCGTAAGTATATAGATTATTATTTTTATTATTTTAAAATAAAGACTTCTCCAAAAAGGCCACTATATACTACATAGGTTTAATCGTCGGTTTAAAATAACAACTTTTTTTTTTTTTTAAAAAAAAATAATATAATTTTTTAAGATCTACACAAAAATAAATTGACAGAGATGGTTTGACATCTTATCTTAAAATAACACAAAAGAAGACAAGAGAAAGAAAACCATAAAAAATTAATATGCAAGTCACATTGAACGAACAAAGATTATATTTTATAATTCGTATTAATTAAAATTTAAGATCAATAGCAGTCAACTGTGTATGGATTTAAATCCTATCAAAACTTATTTTATTTTATTTTTTGCTAATGATAAAAATACAGTTGAAAATGACCATATTCTTTTTAAAGGAGTAGCTCACACCATTTTTCAACCATTATTTTTGAAGAAACCAAATGGTTCCACCACCGAAAAAGAAATCACTATAAATATTATTCTAAAGTAAACCTTTGACGAGTAAAGAAAAAGAGTGAAAACTATGAAATGACAATGTGATATTCGAAAGCAAACCGAGCATTTGAAAGTGTTAAAGGGGTGAAGAATTGCACAGTGAAAGTGAAATTGATTGTCGCGGGAAAAGAAAAAATGTCACAAATCTATGTTTCCAAAACTTCTCTTTTCTTTTTTTTTTTTTAGTTAATAAGGAAAATAGTTACAATGAAAGATTCTTCTCATTCTAGATCTAAAAGAAAGACAAAGTGAGAAATTTAAAAATTTAAAAAAAAAAGAAGGATAAACTCCTTAACAACAGACCCAAAATAAAATATAGCAGTATATAAATAAATACAAAGAATAAGAAATATGTCAAACAAGTGATCCGATTTTTTCAAAAGGCCACAAAAAATTATTACAAAAATAAAAATAGAACAGATTAAAACAAACCTAAACTCCGACTTAAATACCTTTATGTTGGTCATGTTCATGAACAAACAATATTGGTACATTCGGCTGACTACTTTTGGGTTGTTTGAATTCTTCTTGAATTGTCGCAAAAGAAAATACATGGGCCATCTTAGTAGGCCTTGGCTAAAAGTCGTGGAACAAATAGACAGTAATTTTGAGATCCGTGAACCAAAAAAATAGAATGAGAATAATTTGAATTACACCCTCTAATAACAGGATAATGATACTCTACAATTTTTTTAAAATTTTAAATTATCAAATTACGTTATTTTAGACCATTTTATATATTGAACAGTTTAAAAAATGTAACTTATTAAAAAGTAGACATGTTATTGAGGTAGTCAAAAATAATTTTTCTCTCAAAAGACTTTTTATTTTTATTTTTTAAGAGACATTTTTTTATAAAATCAAAATACAGTTTTTTTGCTCCAAACTTTTTTGCAACATAAAGAACAAGAATCTTATTAAAATATACTCAATTCTCATTAATAACATACCACATTTTTAATATATGATATTTTTCAAACCGTTCAATGTAAAAAATGACTTAAAATAATATAATTTGAGAATTTATAACTCCTTTAAAAATTTAGCGGATCCTAATCCCCAATAACAACTGGTCACATCAGTTTGAAACCCCAAGCGAAAGTGCACGTTCACACTATATGGTCTCTATTCTCCTGAGAGAAATTTTATATCCTAAGCGACGCCATTCACTTGAACCCCATTCCTCAATCGAGAAACGACGCCACCATCGAACGCAACCGCCGAAGGACAACCCCCTTCCTCAATCGAGAGCTGCCCCGTTAATCTTGGAAAGGAATAAGAAAAGTAATGAAAAGAATGAGTCATTGCGGTGGTTGCAGGGTCCTCTTGGAGTTGATTCTTAAAAAGTGAGACATTTTTTTTTTGGGAAAATTACAAATAACCCCCCTAATGTTTGAGGAGATTTTCAATTTAGCCCCCAATGTTAAAAAATTCACAATGTGCCCCCTCAACGTTTCAAAAAAAATCAATTCGGACCTTCCGTCTGATCTTGCCGTTTCAACTGACGGCCACGTCACCACGTGCGCGTCACGTGCACGGTTTGCCTCAAATGTTCCCTATCTACCCCTGGGTCCATGTTCCCTCTAAATAAATTGACGGTGAAACATCAGGTGAATGGCTTCTTTCTTTCTTGTTCTTCTTTTTTTTCCCAGCATCTTCCTCTGAATCAAGATTCAACTGGCTAGCTATCATAATTGGCTGAATTTATATGTTCCCTTTTTCCGAATTAAATCCAACTGACTGGTCACACGCTTATATGGCATCATCTTTTCATTTCTTTTTCCGAATTACTGTTTACACTAATTTTCCAAATTGCTTGTTTCATCTTGACTACTCTTTGAACTGTGCCTACTTCCCCGCTATGTGAGGTTCTTTTTCCACAATAATCTGCTAATCACTTGCCAGCATTAAGTTTAAAGCAAATTTCGATAATTTAATCTTTAATCTAATACACCCTTAAGGAACATAAATGTCACAACTTCATTGTGTCTAACTGTTGTCGAAACCCTTCTTAATTATTTTACTTCATAAATGAATGATTGGTCAGTCGAGGAAGCAGGCGGCGCGTGCGCGCGTGAGAAAGTGTTCTAAAGAGAAAGTCATCAGTCTTTTTTTTTTTTTTTTTTTCAATTTTGCTGTGTCGTGAAAGATGGGTTATTTGTGATTTATATGCATATAATATATAGATACACACACAGACATGGTGACGTGGCCGTCAGTTGAAACGGCAAGATCAGACGGAAGGTCCGAATTGATTTTTTTTTTAAACGTTGAGGGGGCACATTGTGAATTTTTTAACATTGGGGGCTAAATTGAAAATCCCCTCAAACATTGGGGGGGTTAATTGTAATTTTCCCTTTTTTTTTTTGTAAACAATTCAAGGACAAGGGGTTACATGGGTGAGACATTTTCATACTTTGCAATCAACCTAAGACTAGCTGAATGAGAATTTGATGGGGTTTCCAATGAGTAACTACACTGATTACTCTAAGGATAGCATTCAGTTGCCACAGTTTGCAATGCAAAAAGTGCACATTGGATCCGAGCAGGGGACTTGCCTAGCAATTGATGATTCGCAACATCAAAGGAATTGAACTGAACTTGCCAAAAAAACATGAAACGGAATAATGATGAAATTTGCCTTTTTTTTTTTCGACAAAGCTTGTAAGAAGGAAGGATAATCACACAAACAAGATAACGAGACAAAATCTTACTCCAAGTCCACTAGATTGGGGGCAAACACTACAAGAATTACATGTAACCTACAAGATCGATGTCACTTCCAATATCATTTATGCATTGTGTAATGACTCGTGTAAAAGCGTTAATTACATATGCGCTATCATCTTAAAAAATTAGTCCATTTTGGAACTTCTTTAGAATTCATTATTGAAGAAAAAGACAACAGAAAGAATTGTGGAAAAGAAACTTATATTTCTTTGTGTATAAAACTGTGTACAAGAAGGTCTATTTATAGTTGTATAGGACCAAGGGAACTAGGAAATACAATCCTAGGTAAATTAGGAGAAATACAATCCTAGGCAAACTAGAAATACAAACCTAGGTAAACTAGGAAGTACAAACTAGGAAATATATTCAGAATATATTATTCTAAATATATTCTAACATCCCCCTTTCAAACTCTAGAGGGTGAAGCCAACTTGAGTTTGAAAACAAGATCATTGAGCCGTCTTGGCAGATGAGATTTTGTGAAGATGTCAGCCAGTTGATCTTCGGATGAGACTGATTGGAGATGTAAAATATCATGCTGAAGATGATGTCGTATGAAATGACAATCAATCTTGATATGTTTGGTGCGCTCATGAAAAACATCATTATGAGCAATCTGTATGGCGCTTCGATTGTCACAATGAAGGGGAGAACTAGTAGACTGAGGGGCACCCATGTCAGACAAAAGCCAGCACAACCAAAGAAGTTCAGATGTAGTATTAGCAAGTGCGCGATACTTAGCCTCAATACTGGATCAAGCAATAACAGACTGTTTCTTACCGTACCATGAAATTAAAGAGGTACCAAGTAAGAAACAATAACCAATGGTGGAGCGGCGATCAGTGGGATCACCACCCCAATCAGCATCAGAATAGACTTTGAGCTCACGAGAAGAGTGAGAAGAGAAGTGAAGTCCATGAAATAAAGTGCCCTTAACATAGCGCAAAATGCGGAGAATAGCAGCATAATGAGTAGAACGAGGCGCACTCATAAATTGACTCACTAAATGAACAGCATAGGAAAAATCAGGCAGTGTGATTGTGGGATAAATGAGACTACCGACTAATTGCCTGTAGAGAGAAGCATCTATTAGAGGTTCACCATCTGTGGCAAGAAGCTTGACATTGGTCTCAAGAGGACTGCTACTTGTTTTACTATCAGTCAAACCGGCCCGGGAGAGCAGATTAGACACATATTTGGATTGAGAGAGATAATAACCATTTGTACCCGAGGTAACCTCAAGACCAAGAAAGTAGCTAAGAGTTCCCAAGTCTTTCATTTTAAAGTTTTAACTAAGAAAATTTTGAAGACTTTGTATGCCTGAAATATCATCACCAGTAATGATCATATCATCAACATATAGAAGAAGAAGAATTGTACCAGCATCAATAGTCCGGAGAAAGAGGGTTGAGTCATAGGAACTAGAGACAAAGCCTTGTTGTGCAACTACAAAACTAAATTTAGCAAACCAAGTACGAGGTGCTTGCTTGAAACCATAAAGTGCATGACGAAGTCTGCAAACTTGGTGTAGAGGATGCTGATAGCCAGGTGGAGGCTGTATATAGACTTCTTCTTCAAGATCACCATTGAGGAATGCATTTTTAACATCTATCTAGAATAACTGCCAATGACGAACGGTAGCAACTGCAGGCAAAGATCTAACAGAGGTAAGTCTAGCTACAAGAGCAAAAGTCTCCTTATAGTCAATACCGTACTCCTAAGCAAAGCCTTTCGCAACAAGACGAGCCTTATAGCGTTCCACTGATCCATTTGCACGAGTCTTGATTTTATACACCTATTTACATCCTACTACAGACTTGTCAGGAGGCAAATTCACCAGGTCCCACGTATGAGTTTTGGTAAGGGCATCTAGTTCATCAGACATAGCTTGCTGCCAAAGAGGGTTAGTACTAGCTTCACGATAAGTGTGAGGTTCATGAAGAGTAGCAAGAACAAAAAAGCAATGATAATTTTTTAGATGGGCATGAGGTGCTCCTACCCTACTAGAGCGACAAGGTTTTTGAGAAGACTCTAGAGTTGATGTAGCTGGATGATCATCAGTCAGAGCAGGTAAATTTGAAGTAGCTGTAGAAAGGTCGCCCAATGAGTTTGAGTTTTTTGCAGAAGATTCAGAGAATAAGGCAATAGAAGGGTCAGTGAAGACAGGTGAATAATTAGAGGAGGAAGGTAGAGAACTGGATTGATTGGTAAACATTTTATGTTCCCAGAATTCAACATGACGAGAAACCCGAAGTCGTTTGCTTATGGGGTTATAGCAACGATAGCCTTTTTGAGTAAGGCCATAACCAAGAAAGCAACATAACCGGAGTGTGGTTCCAGTTTTATGCGTTCATGGGGAGGAAGAGTGACAAAACAAACACAACCAAAAACTTTAAGTAATGAGCAGCCAGGTATGCTGCCATATAAACGCTCAAAAGGAGTTTGATTGTGAATAGTGGGTGAAGGAACACGATTAATTGTGTAAATGGCAATAAGAACAGCTTCACCCCAAAAACGTTCAGGAAGTGAAGCAGAGATGAGAAGAGCTCTTACTGTATCTAAAATGTGACAATGTTTGTGCTCTACACACCCATTTTGCTGAGAGGTGTAAGGGTAAGAACGATGCAAGATGGTCCCATGTTGATTTAAGAAAGCGAGAAAAGATTTCTCATTATACTCCATAGCATTATTTGAACGAAAAACTTTGATCGTACGAGAAAATTGGGTTTATACCATTTAATGAAAATTTTGATAAACATGAGTGAGTTCAAAACAATGCTGTAACAGATATAACCAAGTATAACAAGAATAATCATTAATAAAGATAACAAAATAACGAGATCCCCCTCAGTAGAAATGAGGGCAGGACTCCAAATATCAGAATGGACCAAATCAAACGGTGCAAATGAAAAAGAGTCACTTTTATTAAAAGATAAATGTGTTTGTTTTCCAAGATGACAAGAGACATAATCAAAAGATTGTAAGTTTACGGATCCTAGATAACCCTGAGATGCTAAAAGTTGAACACGTGGTAAAGAGGCATGACCCAAACGAGAATGCCACATGTTGGAAGAGGCAGTAAAAGCAGCGACAGAAGCAGATGCAGTGACAGAAGGAGACAAATGAGAAGGAGTCTGCAAAAACACAATCTCAAAAAGACGTCTAATCTTACGGCCGGTCCCAATTAGCTGACCCGTCTGTGGATCCTGCACATCAACACCTTTGTTAAAAAATTTTAACTCCAAACCTAATTCACAAAGTTGAATAACAGAAAGAAGATTTAAGGACAAATTGGGAACAAGATATGTGTCATCAATAGATAAATTAGGAGAAGAAATTGAACCAGTGTGACTGACAGGTAACCGAGAACCATCAGCAGTGTAAATGTCAAGATTGGGAGAGAGAGCAGACTTTTGAAAAAACAAAGTAGGATCAAGGGTTGTATGGTTACAACAAGCAGAGTCTACAAACCATGAGTTTTTACGTGAGGTGACAGACAGGGCAGTAGAAGTACGGGACAGAACTTGATGAATTAATGCCTCAACATTAGCTGTAGTAAGAGTAGAGGATTGAGATGCATTCCTAATAGAAGATTCAGGTACAGAGGAACCAGATGAACTAATTGCGGCTGCATGTTAGAAAGGGGCCCGTGGCTGATTTCTCTTGAATTGAAGCTTGGGACAGGCGGAAATAAGGTGACCAGGCTTGCGACAATAGTTGCAAACTAAATTCTTGTGATATGATTGAGAGGTTGATTGCCCATGATGAAATTTGGATGGAGGTGCAGTTGCGACAACCATATTAGGGGATTGCAATGTCATAGTGGAATGTCGATTCTCTTCAGAAATAAGTTCTATAACAACAGCATCCAAAGTGGGAAGAGGGATGCAGTGTAAAAAATAAGCCCGAGTGGGTTCAAAATCCGCACGAAGAGCCATCATGAAATGTATAAACTTACAATGATCTTGGTATGCTGCAAATAATTCTATATCTCGAGAACACCTCAATTGAGGATCTGCAGCGGATAATTGTTCCCAAAGATTATTAGCTTGAGAATAAAAATCAGCAACAGACTGACCTGGTTCCTGACGCATTTGATAAAGTTTAGTTTCAAGTTGGAACTATAGAGACGCATCATGAGTACAATTGTATTGCTTGGCCAAAAAATCTCATGCAGATTTTGCACTCCCAAGCTTGGGAAGTAGACTATGAATGGAAGGAACAAAAGTATTGATGAACCAAGAGAGAATCTTACAATTCACACTATCCTAATCTTCAAGAAGATCGAGAAAAACATCATCTTTTTCATCTTCTTCCTGCGTAGGTACACAAATGTCTCCACAAACATAACGCCATATTTTTCGCTCTCGCAAGAATACTTCCATATTTTGAGCCCACATATTGTAATTAGAACCATCTAAAATATTATCAATAAGGCGGACAATATGGTCGAGATTGGAAGTTCGAGACTTTTTTTTTATTATCTTTTTAAAAAAAAAGAAAGAAAAAAGAAAAAATCGGGTGTGGCAGAGACCACAAAAGGGAGAATGAACCTGCAGGCGAAAATCCGGTGTGGTGCGCGCGCACCAGAGCTTCAATACACTAGCAGGCTACGTTCCGGTGTGACGCACGCAGGATAAGCTGAATGGACCTGCAGGCAGCGATCCAGTGTGACGCAGGTATGCGCTGGAGATGCTGTGGCACATGGATCTCACGCGCAGAGGTGATGCCGGCGGGTGGGCTACGGGTTTGAGCGGAAAGTGGCACGTGAGGGCGCGTTCAGATGTTTCTGGAGGTGTTTTTTGCACAGAAACATCAATCTAGGGCTGAAAAATTGACTTTTGAGATCAATTTGACTAATTCCAGTAACGCGTGGGCGCGTGAAGGAGGTGGTAGAAATCGGGGGCGGCGCATGGAGGCGCGTACTCGATCAGCGGAACTCCAAATTTCTGTCACGTGCAAAAACAACCACAACGAAGCGTTCGGTGTACTGTAGTCGTAGTCAAAGAAACACCAATAAAACGCTCAAAGGGAGAAAACTACAAGGGCGGGAAACAGAGCCTTAAGAGAGGCACTAGAAAAACGGTAGCTCTGATACCATGAAGAAAAGGACAACAGAAAGAATTGTGGAAAAGAATGCCTATTTATAGTTGTATAGGACCAAGGAAACTAGGAAATACCAGGAGAAATACAATCCTAGGTAAACTAGAAATATAAACCTAGGTAAACTAGGAAATATATTCTGAATATATTATTCTGAATATATTCTAACAATTATAAAGACCAGTTGTATCTAATGACTAGGCAATATGAGACTTAATACTCCTGACTATCTTTATGAACCGCCCACTTTATGTGGGGTACTTCTCATATTCCAAATATAGGACTGGAGTGTTACACATTGAAATCTCTTGGAGGAGAGCCCAATTTGCATTTTGTGAAATAAAGCCTACACGAAATCAAGAAACCAAGTATTTTCAAGATACCCACCAATGCGCACCCATTTTTTTTTTCGGGGGGGGCTGGGGGGG